>JAMKCH010027494.1:0-44568 GCA_023653785.1 Ophioderma brevispina | reverse complement strand
GCACATAAAAAATGGTAAAACAACACTTTTTCCCTGATTTCAACAAAATTAGTGTCGGTCGAATGAGGACAATCAAACAATTTTTTTTTTGGCCTTCGGTAGGGTGATCCAAATTGTAAACAATATTGTTAGGGTCAAGGTCATGTAGTGGGTCAAAATAAGGTTGTTTCTTCGGTTTCTCAAAATACAAGCATAGTAATTAAAAACATTGACTTCTACGAGACATAAATTAGGTCTCAACAAATTTCCTAATCTGTTTGTTTATAAAACTCTCCTTTAAGGTACTTTGATTGTAATTGATGTGTTCAAGTCAAAACGTTCTAACTTGTCAGAATTGAGGGTTCAGGGTTGCTTTCCTAACTTTGCTGGAGGCCTATCCAGGTTGCTAATGGTAAGGTTGCCAGGGCAACAGATGTTGATTTTACTCTCTACCAAACATGGAGTGTAAATTGAATGATAATAATGTTGAAATCTGTGCTGTATTTTATCTATTTTTATTTTTTTTTAGATTTTACATTTAAGAGGCTCTAATCCCATGAAATGTAAATAGGGGTTAGTTTAAATAACTAATATATATCACAACAATAAGCTAAGGCCTTTTTGCCTATTACGAGATACGTATTAACCTGAAAAAAAAAGCCTAATATAAGTAAAACTTACTACCAAGCAGCGTATTTGACGGCGACCTGTGAGTGGTCAAAGACTTGGGCGGATATTGGGACGTCAAGGCCTGAACAGCCGGGGCTGACGTCTATTGCACTGGAGTGATACACACTGATGAGGGGGACCATTCAGTATATTCAATTACACGTGAAAGTGATCTAATCGCAATGCTGTAAAATGAAATGTTTTCCTCAGATGGACTATACATCTGAGGGGAAAGGAATATCCGCCTTCAAGATAATGAAAATTCTCTGAATCATCTGAAAAGAAGTTTGATTTAGATGATGAGCCCAGATATTTTGTTGTTCGTGGGATTTTGACCTTTTTATTTGAGCCTCGGGCGCGGCCAAAGAGCAGACCAAGATGGTACTCCGTAGGCTCGGAAACCTGCTAATGAAAACCGGTTGACAAACTTGGAATTGTGGGACACTCAACTGATTTTATTTTTTCTTAAACAAATAAATAAAATAAAATTGTGTATAAATGAGGGTGTTTATTTGGTGAAGCAAATTTGCTCAAACTTGCTGCAGAATTCACTGAAACAGCGAGAGAAAACGGGTGCGAGTACGTATAACTGATCCCACCGAGTTGAACAATGGCGGCGCAATCACACGGGTAATCACCCCGTGTGGTTGATGTGGAAGAGCTCACGGCTCATCATTACACATCGCCCGGACAAATCTTGCGATGCATTTGCGTTGGAGTTTACCCTGTACAATACCCATTTTGGCATTTCCCAAGTAACACATTGCATACACATTGTTGGAATCAGAAAAGTTTAAAAAATAACTTCAAAATGTACTATTTTAGATTTCGACGAAAGAGGGAAAACTTCAGAGAGCATTATACCGCTGTTATTGGTGTCTTCGAAACTATCGCATTCTGTGATCATGAGCGGGTCATCGAGGATGTTGGACTGGGCCGCACATTTTCAAGAATGAGTCTAAAGCAAACGTCGAATTTGGGAGTGATTTTTCGTTTCGTTTTGGGGGTCTTCGTTTATATGGCCTATAATATTACCTCTTTGCTGTTCTTCATTTTGTGCCATAGTGCTACGTTATTTGCTTTTTCATTTTTTTTCAAGTCCACAGATCCAAAACGACCAAAGAAAATGAGACGTTTTTTCTTCGTCTCATTTGTGGATCCTGAGTATAGCCCTTTTCTCCCCTTTTCAAACCTATCGTGTCAACAACGTGCCATTTAATAGCCGGTAACACTGCAACTTCTAATGATAACCATGGCAACATAACATTCCTTTTTGTGGGGTTCCTCCTTTCTTAACAAAATTCTACGAATTTTCCTATATTATTGTTTATTAACACTGACCTGGTTTTGGATTTAAAGTCGATTTTTCGCGCGATATAATTCTGAGAACCAACCAGAAGGGAAACACGACATTGTTTCAGTACAGTCTTGAAAGTTGTCCTAA
This sequence comes from Ophioderma brevispina, assembly GCA_023653785.1. Lineage (NCBI taxonomy): Eukaryota > Metazoa > Echinodermata > Ophiuroidea > Amphilepidida > Ophiodermatidae > Ophioderma > Ophioderma brevispina. Next base: position 42,476 of record JAMKCH010027494.1, on the reverse strand, counting down.
GGATGCCATGGAAATCTTAAATATCCTGAAAATTATCGCAGAAGTACGTGTTTGGAGGAGAAATTCAAATACTCCTCTTTTTATCCCCCTGGCTAAAGCAGAAGGGGATTCATGCTATCAGTCATGCGACGTCGCGTCCACACAATCTTGTGAACGCGATAACATGAGACCCCATAAGGGTTATGGTGATGTTAACTTGGTGAGGTGGGATCGGACTGCCAGTGCCGCTTCATCTGCGTAGATTATGGGCGTGGCATCTGCTAATTAGGTACCTAATTTGGCATAATTAATGAGTTATTTGGGTATTTTTACCCAAAAAGCTTGGTGAAAACAAACTATCTGAAGTCCATAAGTCCGATTTTGATGATTATTATGTTTTCACATCTACCGTCCTATCATTTTACACAACCAGTAATCCAAGAATTCCATTTTCACAAATTGGGATCCAATTTAAGTCTCCCTACCACCCGACTTTAATAAAGTCGGATCCAAATCCGTGTCCTTTTTTAACTGCAATCAATCCCCATTTCCCGATAAACTGGGCTGTATACGTACGTTTTTTATTACCGATCGTATGTATTCCACAAGTACGTATCGAGAAGACTATTTTTATCGACCACGGACCACTTGATCGACCCTCAACCGTAACGATGGTCAAAATCTTCACAATCGCCACGACGCCCTTTTGTTGATCGCATGGGCAACGAGTGAATGATTACGTCGTTGAAACACATGATCCACAATGGCTTTGTTAGAACGGGTTTTCAAGACAACAGACGGAGCAGGATATAAATGACGTGGTTCTGAACCTTGGAGATTATTAAAAAGAAACGACCTTTTGACAAGTTTCAAGCGAGGCAGAGCAATTTTGATGGGATCACAACACTCTGGCCGTCTCGGCACTGTGACTGTGTATTTACATTACCGTAGCTATCGTTGGTGGTCTGAACCTAGGAATTTGTCGATAAGTTGTGTATTTTGAAATCACAGTTAACGACAATTTCATGTTTAGTACCATGCACATACACCATGATCCATCGCATCGCATCTCATGATTGGCCATGACTTCATGATTCATGGCATATTGGATGGCAGGCATGGGGAACTCCCCCCCCCCCTCTCTGCTGTTATTTGGTACGTCTGTGTACTTTAAGGCTACTTTAAGGCTGCCTTGTCTCTAGTCCTGCTGAGCAGGACTCCTCCGTATGTACAATTAATAATGCCATTAACTTAAGGTGGGTTGTGCGGGTTTAAAGGGGTTGTCCGGGTTTAAGGGGGGTTTTTCTGGGCTTAATGGGGCTTGTTGTGGTTTACAGGTGGGTTGCACAAAGTTGATTATATGGTGGGGTTGTCCAGGTTTAAAAGTGGGGGTTTGGTTGGAGGTTTAAGAAGAAAGAAAGTGGATTTTTTGGGTTGTTAAGTGGGGGTTTTTTGTTTAAGGGGGGTGTCCTGGGCTTAGGTGTGGCTTGTTGTGTTTTAAAGTTGGGTTTGCACGAGTTATAGGGGGGTTGCCCCAGTTTTCGGGGGGTTGTCGAGCTTTAAGGGGGAGTTGTTGGTTTATACAGGGGGAGGTTGTTGTGTGAGTTTAAGAGGTGGCTTTGTCTGGGGTTTGGGGGTTTGTCCGGGTTTAAGTGGGGTTGTCTGGTACCTTGGTTTAAGGTGGGTTGTGCGGGGGTTTACATGGGTTTGTCCGGGTTTAAGGGGGGGTTGGTCTGGGCTTAAGGGGGCTTGTTGTGGTTTAAGGTGGGTTGCACAAGTTTAAAAGAGGGGGTTTGTCAGGTTTAAACAAAAAAACCAAGAAGTTGTGGTTTTTTTGTAGTTTTACAGTTTATTTTGGTTTTTCCACAACAGCAATACTCATCTTTTTTTTTTTTTTTTTCCTTGTTTTTATCTATTTCCTTACGGGGCTTGTTGTGGTTAGGTTGGGTGCACGAGTTTAAGGGGGTTGCCCAGGTTTAAGTAAGGGGGGGGTTTTTCGAGCTTAATGTAAGGGTTTGTTGGTTTAAAGGGGGGGATTGTTGGATTTTAAGGTTGGTTTTGTCTTGGTTTAAAGCGGTGGTTTTCCGGGTTTAAGGGGAAGTGGTTGTTTTCTTGACTTTTTTTTTGAATTTTTTGTGTTTTCTTTTTACCTTTTTGTCCTTTTTCATTTTTTCTTTTCTTTTTCTTCTGGGGCTTGTTGTGGTTTAAAAGAAGGTGGGTTGCAACGAGTTTAAGGGGGGTTGTCCAGGTTAAGGGGGGGTTGTTGGGTTTTAGGGGATTTTGTGGGTTTAAAGAATTAAAAAAAAAAGTGTTGGTTTTTGGGTTTAAAAGGGGTTGTCTGGCTAAGGGGGCTTGTTGTTCTTTAAGGTGGGTTGCACGAGTTTAAGGGGGGTGGTTGTCCAGTTTTAAGGGGGGTTTGTTGGGTTAAGGATTTTGGGGGTTAAGGGGGGGTTGTGGGTTTAAGGGGTTTGTCTGGACTTAAGGGGATTGTTGGGGATTAAGGTGGGTTTGCAGAGTTGTTTAAAGACGAGGGGTGTAAGGGGGGATTGTTGGGGTTTAAGGTGGGTTGGTGGCGGGTTTAAAGGGGGTTGTTCCGGGTTTAAGGGGGGTTGTCTGGGCTTAAGGGGGCTTGATGTGGTTTAAGGTGGGTTGCACGAGATTACGAAAGGGGGAGTTGATTGGGGTTTAAGGGTATTTTGGGGTTTAAGGGGATTTTTGGGTTTAAGGCGGTGTTTAGGGTGGCACATAATAACAAAACGTATGCAATGCCCGCAGACGTGCGCACATTCACACGCATGCGCGTAATGGCGCATGTGGGCGTATGCCATATTGCGCGGGACGTTGCACAGCGCGTATGCATGCGTGGACATTCGCACATGCGCGTATGCATTCACTTTACTCTCTTTTGATACTTCTCCTTCGGTTCCCCTTTATTTTCAACACCGAGCCATAAACCCAGATATTCTATCCAACAATAAGAAAAATCACAAGGGTAATGACATTGCCAGCTGATGATTTAAAAATTTGTAAAGCCGCTCCCCGCCGGGGGGGATTTAGCGGTTTCGAGAACCGCGCTTGTATTTCAACCCGCTTTTAATAATTTTTCTTTCCTTTGAACAAAATAAAACAAACCTTTAACGATACACCTCTCAACAAAAATATAAAATTTAAACACACATGCCGGATTCGAATGAATTATACTAACGCGTCGATAACCCAGAGTTCCCTAACAAAGCATGTTTTTTTTAATTATGTTTGTATTTTTATTTATTTTCTCCCACTTTTATGATGGTTAACCTTGCTTTGGACATCAATAGCTATATACTTGTGTTAAATACCGACGAGTTCATGGATAACACTCAACATGAAAAACAACAACAACAGCCCGTACTTGTCCAGCGTGAAACCTGTTTATAGATAATGTGAGGTCCAGGTGTTGGTGTTCAGGCTTTGACTTCACTCTTAATTGGCAAGGAGGAAAGGGGTCGTGATTGGGCGCATTGGGCAATCCACTTTTTTCGTTTATATCTCTTTGTGACTGCATTTGTTAACACTAGATTATGTCATAAATTGAATTCTGGATGTCATCCGCTTCAATGTTGATACCAACAATCACTAGGCTTTGGTGCGAGCTCTCTTTAACATTTTTCAGTGATTGTGGTCAAGGAAATATAATTATTTGAAATGTTTGAAGATGGGAACCTCATAATTGACTTTGAGCTTTCACTTATCATGTAATTAGACATTAAAAAGCGGTTGGCATTTCCAGATTGTCTACTAAATTTACCTGCAACGAAACCTTGCAAAATTTGTTTTTTTATTTATTTTATTTAATCTTTCTTTGCAGGTTCGCCCCCTTCAATGCAAATGGCTCTGGTTTCCAAGAAGGCCCTGCATACTGCAGATACAACATAAAATGCACTGAAAGAATTGCACATCTTATAAATCATAAAATATAAACATACTGTAATTTGCAATGAAAATCAATAGGTTATACCGCAAACAAATGAGTTTTTGACTGGCCAAGACTCATGTTGGTTAAAATTTACACCTACATCTGCCGGAAGGCTATTCCAAATGATTTTGATGATATCGAAATAACTTCGTCATTTCCCTTAAAATACCTCTGTTTATTTAATCTGAAGAATAAATGCCAAGTCATAGTCTGAAGTATAACTTACTATTCCCTTAAGGCCCCTTTAAACTCACCATCACACCCAAAAATTCATGAATGGGCTCACATGACCGAGTTTTATTGTTTGGCACGTGTGTAGTCCTCACATCCTTTTTTAACTCTGTATTGCCATAGATTTACTTCCAAAATTATATAAGAGTTGCTTTCATGATTTTATGTCATATGGTTCCCTGCGAAAAATGGATATTGCATGAATTATTCCAAGATGGCCGTCGTTACCAATTCCCAAAAAAGTGCAACGGACGGGAAATGATAATTGGATATTAACATTTTTAATACTGATGGTCTTATCAATATATCAAAAAACAAATAAAAAAGTAAAAAACACCAAAAAACACTTTTTAAAAACTTTTATTTTTATTTAAAGGGGCCCTTAACATTTTTAAATGTTTGTACTTAAAAGCGAATTGGAAAAAATCAGTCGCAATGCGCTGGATTTAACAATAGTAGTGTACGCGCTTCTTGCAGGAGGTAAACGTAGGCTTATACAAGGTGGGTGATCTCGTTCTGCAAGGACAACTGAGGCAGTATTGTTGGCTTGAATGACATCCTGAAGCCAGGGCGGTATTGTAGCTTTGTGGTAGTGATGGCATATAAACAATGAATACCGGCATAGATTAGCAGGGGGGATAATTAATTAGTGCAAGTATTGAAAGTACACTGTAAAACAAAAAAAATGCTTAGCAGTAATAGAACTGATCCCATTCGAAAATGAGTGAAGTGTAAATTTGATTTCTTCACTTTAAAAGGCCATTAATTGTAAATATCAATCAAGGGTTATCCAAGGACAATAGCAGGAATTTTAAAAAAAAAAAAAAAAAAAAAAAAAAAAAGGAAAATTTTAATAAATATGTACCTAGTTCTTAAACAAACCACACAAACACAAGGTTTTTCACACAGTAAGAATAAGGTCACAAGACTTAGCTACATAAGTGGTAGGTATGATCCTTGGTTTCCACCCTACACTCACCCCATCAATTTGGATTTTAGTATTATTAGAAAAAGGAAACCCAGCATTTTGGAGGGGCACATTTGAAAATCTTGGTGAATTCTTTCCATTCAGATGATAAAAGAAAATGGAATGTATAGTTGCCAGTAAATCTACGGCATAAAATTTGAAACAGTATCTGTTTCACAATACACAGGGCCAAGAGTCCTACCCGGGAGCCCTAAACCCATACCACAATATTGTCTAGGCACTACACAGCTCGAAGGCAGTGTACGTCATCAGATGTAGCCGCAAACACACTGTGTTAGCTGATGCTATTATTATGTTAGACGGCACAGATGTGGAAAAGAGGACATGAGGAGGTCTATCGGCTCATACTTCGTTCTCTCAGAAATAAGAAGGGTTGTCATAAGCCTTTGGCTAAACGTTGATCACGTTAAGTCACAACTGTAATCGGTGTGCATGATATGCATGCACAATAACTGCACGAAAGCTGTGACATCACTCTTTCTTTTTGGCTGTGATGGCGATGATGCATTTATTATACACGCACACAGTAAATCTGACAAGGGTGATTGCACTAAAAACGTAGCTTCACCACAAGCAGCTTTTAGCTACTTAGGTTAAAGGGTCACCCTCCTCTATGAGGTGTGGTAATTCAGACATTGGTAATATTAAAGGTATTCCTTTATAGACAGGATTGAAATTTTAATCAAACTTTTATTGCTGAATTTTGCAAATTAACAAAAAGTACTTGATGTCAGTACCACGGAGGAAAATGTCTTCTGGTGGGAATAAATTACACTTAGACTAGGTTTTTCTAACTTTAGATTCCAACTCTTGTGGTATAGACCTTGATTTCAATCGGGTAAATGTAGACAAGAAGGCCATTTAAAAGATGCTTGTTCCGATTTTTGTCTCTTGTGTTCTCTAAGTTGATATGAGAGCCTGCACTTGTACCTGTTGACTAACAATTTCCGTGGGAAAACCCCAACTTGTGGTTTGCATGCTCGATGACGAAATGCATAGTGCAATGCCATATTCACTACTGTACCTAATATGATGGTTTAACCATTTTAAAACAGCATTTTTTTGGATCTTGGGAACGAAAAAAGAAACAGATTGGGAAGTGAAATTTCAGCGAGGACAATGAGAAAAATACGACTTTTCGTTTGATATCAGAATTGATACTACTCCGGTTAACCCGGGGGGGGGGGGTCCCAAAGATGATCGGAACAAGGCCACCTTTAATATCAACGATAAGTTGTTTAATGTACAACATCTATGCGTTACCCTCTGTGTAAAAAATTAAGCGTTGTTTTTGTTTCAATTTTCTCATCATGTTGCTTTATTGTATCCCCATCTTGCTTATATTTGGGATGGTTTTATATTTTTAGTGCTTTGTAGTTCGTGCATTCGTTTAACGGTATGAAATGAAAGCTGTAATGAAAATTATTATTAGTCTAAAACTAGATATCTTTTCTGTTTATCCAGGGAAGACCAGGTGTTACGTGTTACTACTTAGACCATGGATGGGGGGCTTATCATCGTGGTAGAGAATCTCATCATGACTACAGAATACACATGCGTGGTGACTGAATGGTAGCTTCAATGGGGTGTAACAAGAGGGGAGAGTTGGTCACCGTGATTGTCTACCCTCCACTACACAGTAAGATGTGGGTATTGTAGAAATACACGTGTGACACTACTGGTTGTCATTTGTGTTTTGCAGATTTGTGACCCACTCCAAAAAAAAAATAAAAAACAAAACAGGAGACCAGGGCCCGCCCCAGCAAATTGATATAAAGGAAAAATTATAAGTTATTTGTATTGACATTGATCTGAAAAACATGTTCAAGGAGGAGTGTGATATGAATCATACTGTAGAACTGTATGGGGGTACATCCAGAGCCCAGATTGTGATGGTGTGACTGCCCCCTCCCTTCCGATTTTGAAGCAACAGAAAGAAAATTTGGGGTGGTGTTGTAACCGCGAGCACAGCAAACAAAATTTGGAAAAAATTGTGTTGTCAGCAAAGGGACAGTTTTGCCGGCAAACACCCCCCACATTGAAAATGGTCTGGGGGTATAAAAACCGACAGGAAAATTTGGCGCAATTCATAAAATCAAGGGGTAATATGATTGTGTAATCTGCAATATGAAAATTTTAAAATGATAGCGAATTTATTTCACTCTACATATGCTTCTTTCGATACAATAATCTTTATTTAGGTGGTTGATTTTTGTTTTCAAAACCCAATCACAAAGCTTTTCCAAAACCTTCCCATGAAGGTTCCACATCTCACAAATCTGAATCAATCACACGTTCCTGGTTTATAGGAGATTGGTCACCAAATTTAGATTCACCAAACAAAGCAAAGAAATATGTAAATAAAGATTCCATGTCTAAGATATAGATTTAAAGGAAAAACAACACACTACAAAAAAATTTGGGGACGAGAAGAAATAGTCCAGTCATTTGGATAGAAGAAAAGGAGATAAATACAAAAGGTGGGAATATAACCCGGGGAGCTAACACACATTTGAAACACATCTCAGTACAAAGGTTGAGTGATTACAATGATGTTGACAGATGACAGGAACCCCTGAACGTGATTCTAGTGGCGCAAGTGGGGCCTTAAGGAGAGGGGGCCAACAAATCGTTTGTACAGGGGTCAAAATTTGTAAATTGATCCCATCATGTTGAAAGCACACCATGTTATGGTCTAACGAAGGATCAGAAAAGGTATAGTTGGTAATATGTACAGCCTAAAGATCGGGTTATAGGCTAAAATTAGCAAAAAGCAATAAAAAGGGTCAATTTCAGTTTACAGGGTCCAATTTTAAAATGCTCGATTTGGATAAAAAATGGTGCAAATTATTGGTGGAGCTCATAGGATAAAATTAAGGATAGTTTTGAGTGTCTCAAATGTTGCCTTAAGAAAGTAGGGGGGTAACAAGATCAAGCCCCAGTGAATGCCAATGGACGTTGCCTTTCTGTGCCCCCTACACGGAAACTAAGCATTTAAGACAGTCAAAACTATTCCGTATGTTTAATCCTATGAACTCCACCAATAATTTGCCACCCATTTTTATCCAAAATCGGTGGGGCAACTTTAAAATTTGACCCCTGTACAACTGAAATGACCCTTATTATTGAGTTTTGCTGTTTTTAGCTAGAACTCTGATTTAGGCGTACATATTCCAAAACTATACCTTTCTGAATTTTATGGTTAGAACTAACATGGTGTGGCTTTTCAACATGATGGATCAATTTACAAATTTGACCCCTGTACAAAACTGTGTTTGCCCCCCTCTCCTTAAGGCACCCACTTGCAGCACGACGAATCACGTTTCAGGGTTCCGGTCAGTTCGATCAACATATTTAATCACGCAACATTTTTTACTTGAGAGGTGTTACAAATGTGTGCTAGCTACAGGGCTAATATTCACTGGATACTAATCCTCTAAGAGATCTGGGGATGTAACTGAAAAAGGACTAAAAAAATAACCCTTGATATGTTGCTTAAGTGCCTTGTCTTCCAATACCAGTCGGGTAGAGAAGTTGGTTCATTGGCTTAAGTTAGTGCAACTTTGGAATCGGCATTATTTATCATTCATGTGGTTGCCATGGCAATATATTGTGGCTATTGAATTAAAGAAGTCGTTGTCAAAAATGGTACAGACACTAATGGCTTCTTTTGGTTTAATTTCATATTTAAAAGGGAAGTTACTGGTTTTTTTTAACTTGGTGTTCTTAAAAAAAATGGAAGTAGTTTTAACTTTTTATGGTTGTTTTGAGTAAAATTGGGATTACAATCTCCAAATAATTCCTTTTTATTTTCCAGAATCAGTGCTAACAGTGTTAACTCAAGTCGTAAGTCCAGTTATACCATCTGCCATCACATCACACAAGATATCAATGAAGAGAGATCTTAATGACTGGGCCCCACAGCCTGGAGCAAGTAATGTGCCTGAACTAGGCCCTGATGTCTTCTGTGTCCACTGCCAAGCAGTATGAGAGAAGCAATTTGTGGCAAGAGTGTGGAACATTTGTTTTTTTTTTAATTTGATATACCTAAGCAAAATGGTCCTACAATTAGGGATGGTCGGATTTTTTAAAGGGGGCAGGAATTTTTGGTACAATTAACGAATTTGGTATAAACATAAAGCTTAAAATGTGACTGCTTTATTAAGTGGAACAGTTTACCCAATGATCTCCCCTCATTTTTATTAATTAGCATAAAATTCACCCATCCAGCCATACGCTTAAAAATTACGTTTCCAAAAAAGTCACAACTACGCACATCCCGGGTGACGGTCAACTGTTAGTCAGTTTGGCCATCTAGAGCACCAAGAAGCATGTACAACACACGATGCAGTACACATGTACAGCATAGGTGCCAAGAATTTGAACAGTTGTTGAAAACGAAATCCAAATACTTTTTATTGAAAGGCAAATTAATTTGCTCGGTATCAATCTTAATAAGGACATAATCATTTATGGGCGAATGAGAAAGTTTATATGATTGTTATTCAGCGAGCAATCGTGATAATACAGCAAGTGCCGGAAGTGTGAATGTGCTGTAAACAGGCCGGTGCACGTAATTCTCATGGAACCATAAGCAGAAGTTTACGTAAGTTTTAAGCCTGTTCTGTCTCATTTGAACAATTTTAAATGATGCTTCCTTTATCTCAGACTTTTTTTGCATTAGAGGATATGTTGTACAGACATACGCAAAGTATTTTTTACATTTAGAGCTTTATTAACAAAGCGAAATGGATTTTTCTAACCTTCACCCCCTCAAAAAAAATACGACACGGCAGCTTACGCATGTACCCTTGCCTGTCATGATTCCCATCCCGTGCGTAGCTCACGTATCTTGTGGCGTGGTCTTACCCCGGTCGTACAGCATAACTCGTGTGTGTTTTTTTCTCAGTCCGAAGGGGGTTGTTAAATTACAATTCCCAGCTTTTCAGACAAATCAATTAGTTCAAGAATCTTGGCCAATTTGAATGATGTGCGATATATTCTTGAAATGAATGAAAGGAAAGATTAGCACAAAACACTGAACCATAAAATAAGGGAAATCCCAGCTGGATCCATAGCAGCGTGTCGATTGCAAGCCACGCCGGTGGGTTCAGTTCAGCTCATGTCAGTGCTTCTTCTACGAATTACAATTCCAAGCTTTACAGACCAAATCTTTTATAATATTGTAATATAGCTGTAACATACCCATGTGCAAAAATGCTGTTAATACATTTTATACAGGACAATTTAAAAGAATGATTAACCATTCTTAAGCACCAGTTCAGCAGTGGCTGTATGTCATATGGCTAATGTTGTAACGATGTTATCAATGAATTGTATTGCGAAACAGAAACCATTTTGGGAATGTCATCAAACCGTTGGATAATATCTCAAAGTGACTTGTTGCAATTTTTGTCTATCATGTTCGCTGCTTGATATGAGGAGCCTGACACTTGTAGACACTGACCATCAAGTAGCCTTGACACTTGTATACACTGACCACAAGATCATGGGGAACAAACTTGCAGTTGTTGCTAGACGCAATAATGGCTAGTTGCCAACACCCTATTCACTATGTGCTAATATGCTGGGATTAACCATTAAATGCATTTATGTCAGTATCTGGAAAAGAAATTGTATATGACTGATGGAAAGTTCAGGAAGACAATGAAAAAAATTGGCTTTCATCTGATATAAATGATTACTACTCCAGTAAATCAGAGTGGGGTCCCAAATCGATTGGAACGAGCACCTTAAAATAGGATGGTTATAATATATAATGGTAAAAAATATGTAAATGAATTAAAATTAAGGTGAGTTTGGGGGTCCATAATAGGAATGAGAGTAAGCACTGCTGTTTATGGACCAGGGGGTTTAGGACATACAAACTAAAGCAAAGCGGAATTCAAAACGGCATCAAATTCCGGCGTAACCCGAGTGCAGTCTGGCGGGGGAGGGCGCTATTAGCATATCGAACGGTCATACACAGACTTGACTAAAGGCTAGGGTAGGCCTGGTCAGGAATATTGAAATCTAAATGACAATCAAGCGAGGTGCCTACCCCCCCTTGATGCCGACAGCAAAGTGGAAGGCAATGAACAATGTTTAGTTTGAAATCCCTTCTAATGAACTTTGTCATACACATCCAGGCATCCTGTAAGCTATTATTCCTCACACCACAAATTAAGAATCGGATTATTTATCCCTGAAAAGTAAAACATGTCACTGTCTTGATCATCAAACCAAGTTCAAGAAACACTTGGTAACGATCAGTTGCATAATTAATCACAAGGCTGTGTTACATGCAGGTGTGTACACAGCGTTTTTGTTTATATCCGTATATGGTGGTCGTTTTACCATAATTTGAGGACATTGTCAATAGCTCTTATGAAAATCATTCAAGTGCTAACACAGAGTAAAACACATCGTACAAGTCGCAGATACCACTTCTTATTTTTGTGGGCTGCCAGCATAGCTTAAAAGCACACTTAATGTTTGGTGTATGCGTTAGGATATGATATGGATTCTCATCAACAATTTACAAAAAAGCGTCATCTCGCATATCCACGACCACAAGTCATTGTAAGGTTATGGTGGTGTCAGGAGTATTCAGCGGAGTAGGCTAATCGGGCGTGGCTGGGGTAATCCATGACACTGATGCTCCTAAACATGGCCCACACAGTGAAACTTGCAGAACGCAAGTCTGATTTCAATGACAAACTTGGTATGTGGGTAATGGTGGACCCAAGTATTACCTTATACAACTGTTGATGTAAAAACATTTATATAATAATGAGCAATTTGCATATTGGTTCCATGCGCACAGCCAGTATCCCATATCCTGGGGACGATCCAATCCACAACGGCAAGGAGTCCAGGGGCCGCTTAAGGCACCGACAGGGTCCAGGGGCATTAATATCTGCGTTTTGTTTTTTCTTGAGTATATTGAGACTTACTTCAATGCCCTCTCCTTTTTGTGTCGCCTGCCCTAAGGCAGGAAGACACATAGGGATCACTCACTTTGTCCACTGTAGGTTGTTGATGATGTCTTGTTTGATGTCTGTTGTGGATGTCTGTTGTTGATGTTGTTGGTGTCTGTTGTTGATGTCTGTTGTTGATGTTGTTGGTGTGAAAAAGGGTTAACATTTGTCTGTTAAATCCACAACTTGATGGATTTAAACCAAACTTGGGTCAACAGGTGCAACATGCATCCCCCATTTGGTGAGAGGTCAAAGGTCAGATACCGAAGGTCAAAGGGTCATGTGAGGTCAAGTTGTAAAATCGGCTGAAAATGTAAAAATTGGACTCTTGAACAGTCGACGAGTTCAATTGGAACCAAACTGAGTCATAGGTGCAACATGTGATTCCCTATTTGTTGATGAGGTCAAAAGGTCACAATACCGAGGTCAAAGGTCATTGTGAGGTCTAGTTGCTATAAAATAGAGCTGAAATGTAAAATTGACCTCCATTTTTTATTTTTATTAGACCCCCTGGGTGGTGTGCGCGGCCCCTCCACACACCCTGGCACGTGCATTGTGTTCAAGATGGGTTCATTGGTTGTGGGTGGTAGGAAATAGGTCTGGCATTACTGTGAAGGCAGCCCACAAAGCCGAGAGAACGCAAATGTGTAATTCCAAATTAGATGTCTCAATTTCTTTGTGTTTTCAGTCATGGTTTGATGAAGCTTCTGTAGATCTTTAAAAATGAATACCGAATTAAATTTAATAACACATCATGTACATCTTGTATAAATCAAAGGACTTTTATTGCTTGACTGTTACATGGTCCACCACAAGGTTTAAAAAGTAACCAATATATTACTTTGAGCTTCAAAGGTAACAGACGGGAATCAAAGCTTTGTGTGTGAAATGTTATTATAGCAGTTGTGTGTTGTTAAAAGTTATTTGGGGGGATATGACAGTGCGTGTATTAAATTGACAGGGAGGAGATTTTTTTTTTTGAGATACAATTTCTCATAAATTGCACTTTATCAGGTTGTAAACCACCTAACGAGAACTTTGAAGGTTGTATTGACAAACAATACAAAAGGAAAACCGGCCAAACTTTGTTTTGAACTTGAACTTTGGAGAGAGAAAATGCCATACCTTGAGTTTTGAATATTTACACAATACCTACAGCTTGGTTTTTGTAAAATACCTATACTTTCATAACTGCAAAGAAAATCAGTTAGGGTTAGTCGAAAAAAATCAAAACCTTAATCTTAAACAACTCTTGCTGTTTACGAATGTAAACATCAAGATTGTCTTAAGAATATGTGAAGGCGATTTGATGATTTTCAGTAAGGATCTATACATTAGTCTGAATATTTTTCTTTTATGCTGTTCTTTCCATCTCAGAAAAATGGTCGAATCTCTGCTGCTATCACTGCATCATACTCAACAGGAAAGTCAATATTCGCATGAAAATTCCCAAAAACTTTAACAAATTTCAATTTATGACCGAAGTATGGGGGACCAGCTTTATATGGAAATTGTAGCCATTTTAAAGAAGCACATCAAGTAAAAAATTTTGTGTTTCAGGTAAATGTATTCAAATATAAAAACTTTGTGATAATTAGTGGGATTTTACAGCAAAAAGAGACATAAAAAGAGTATGAAAATGAGGAAAAAAGGAAAAATGCTAGGTCCAAAGAGAAACACAAATTGGGTTGATGAGGGACAGGTGGTATAACTAGTGGGGGTGGGTGCCCCCTTTCAGAACTCTACCCCCCCCCAGAACCCTGCTCCCCCACCACCAGGAATCCTTTCCCCCTTGCCAGTCCCCAAATAAAATAACCTAATTTACCCCCAGAAAAATGCATCGGCACCCCTTCTGCCCCCCCCCCCCATTTGCAAAGGTATGGTTATGTCACTGTGAGGGGACCTTGTACAAATCAAGACCCAAGATTGATGCTATTGCGAGTGAGCCCCGAATCCTTCCTCCTCATCCACAATCAGTTCACAGCATATTGGTGGGTTTTTCCTCAGAAGATTTAGCTTGAAAACTAAATTTGTCTGTTCTAACACTCAGATTCAAAATCCTTCTTTGTGTATAAGTCCTTCAGGACAGGCACCCTCATACCTTAACTGATTGTCTAAATTTTGTATAATGTGTTGGATAGTAATCCTGATGAGTACAAGACGAAGGCTACGTCTGCTTCTGATGTTACACACCTTGTTATTCCCATCCAAGTGTAGTTTGGAGACGGATCTTCAACGTCATTGGTCCCTAGGTTCTGTAACAGCTTCCACCATTAACTCATAGAAGCAGCACCTTCCAACCAGTGTCCTTTAAAAGCAGCTGCCTGAAAACATACTTTTCCCGATGCTTAAAAATTTTGGTTGATTTGATGTTGTGTGCTTTACTTCTGCTGCATTTCATGCTGTATATTAATTTTGTATTTTAAGTATTTTGTTGAAAGAGGCCCTGTGTTTTTTTTTCTGTATAGTGCCATATAAATGGAATTTTATTACTATTAATTCTGACTCAGAGATTTCGAAATATTATTTTTGAGTAAGAATGACAATAGTCAACTATAACTAACGATAGTAACCTAAAAATTCACAATTCCGAAATTTGAGATGGATCGGATTTTTCGTTTTGATGCAGTCACATTTATGTGTATATGGAAATCCCATAGGAACTGTGTATAACAAAATTCCGGATCCGGAATTTTTTAACAAATTTGTGATTTTTCTATGTGAAGGAATTCGATTTAATCTTAGCAATTTCACAGCAGTGATTAGTATAGGACAAGCGTTATGTATACATGCAAAAAAACACGATTTTTTTTGGAAATGGGCACCCTCCTATTCAAAGGGGAATCTCTGAGTCGGCCTTTAAGTGAATGTCTCCCTCTCGACATGTTACCTCCTAGGTTACTGGGATGGATTGCAGTCGCAAGGCCTGTGCAAAATAAACCATTGAACAGCGCAGCTAGTGCTCAGGCTATTTTAGCAAAGCATCTGGAGAGACCATGTGCTAATTTGTATTTGTGAACATTGGTGACATGGTCTATGACTCCAATATTAATCTTGCCATACCTTGAATATTGAATAGAGAATTTTTTTTAATTTCTTATGGAGTACCAAATTATTGACGAGAATAACAAAAGTAAAAATTTATTTTAAAGTACATGGCAGTTTTGAAAGTTTATAAAATATGTATCTTGATGATATGTTCTTGATGATACTTGGAGCATCAGGGTCTTTTTTTTTCATCTTTTTTTTTTTTTTTGTCTTTTTGAATGTGTTCAGGAAGAGACTATTTTTGTATATGTATGCATAATACTGCATAAGCCAATATTTTCGCGGGTAGAATTTCGCGGTTTTAAGCAGATGTACATTTTCACGGGTTGAATCGTGATTCTGGGTATATAATAACATAGTTAAAATGCTTATTTTTCAACAATTTCGGCATGGTGTTATTTCGCGGATGCCATGTGATCGCGAAATCAGCGAAAAATAAAACCACCGCAACTAATTTCAGATTATACAGTTAGTATGTACAGTCATTTTGGTTAGGAGCTTCGTAAAACAGCTGATATATTGATAGTGTCACTTCAATTCTAAATCAAATTGCTAACAGCCAATTTGTAGTGGGAAATAGGGGCGGACTCCAAGGACCTTGAAGTAAAGGTCATCTGGGGTCAAGTGAGGTCATTATTTGTGTCAGGGACTAGAGGTTTAGGAACTCCTTGTCTTATTATTTACATGAGAACCGTTGCAGAATATTGCAACATATTGAGAATTTTGTGCAATTTTCAAATAACAATAAACATAAGTGTAATTTTCCAGTGTCATTGGGAATTTTCAAGGTATTCCCAAAGGGTCCCTCTTTTGTTACAATCCTCAGAAATTATTTTCCAGTGTGAAAGTTCAATTAAATCAGAAAATACTTTGAATATGGATAGTATATAGGCACCACCAAAACTATGTTGATATTGAATAGTGTGAGCATACAAAGGTATTGACAGCACAGAAAATTCAGTCTTGCTAAGTTGAATCTTGTTCTTATTGCTGAATCCATCCTCATGAATGAATCATTCCTATCCATACTTCTGTTCTTATTTGTATCGATACGTTGATTGTGATGAAGTCTTCACATCAAATAGTATCTAAAATGTGGAGTATAAAGCCCTTTAAAAAAAGCAGCAACCAAGAAAACAATCTGGTAGGGTCGAATTGCATCCCTTATTTTCCTCAACCAGTAGTGCTATTTTTAATGATAAATAGAAGAAAATCATATTGGATTATCTGTGAGAGGTTGAACACACATTTATCTATGTTAGAAAACAGCAATGTTTGTCAACTTGGATGTATATTAAGTTATTATAAGGCAGTACCGTGTAAGGTTACTTAAAGGCATGCTTTCAAAGCTGTTGTTTATGATTTTGTTTCAAAAACATATCTGATAACCACAAAAAGGCGGGAAATTATTCGGTGTTATCGTTCCCATGTAAAAGTAAACCAATGTACTCGAGGGTTTTCACAGAATCGCACGCGCCAGCATAATCTACACATGGGTATTTTGCGTGTCTGGCGCCTACATTATGTTCTATATCAGGTCACACTGTTATAGGGCCCCGCCTTCTTGGTGGTAATCAAAGTATAGTATAAAATTAGGAATTACATTGTGTCAGTGGATTAGTAAAAGGAATATGTTGGCTGGGTGGTCCAAGGTCAACCAACAGAGTAAACCAATCTCACTAATTCCCAATGGATGGAAGGATGCCTTATTCTTGCAAAAAGTTGAAATGACTGAAATTTGAATCCTGAAATAGCAATCATTGTATATTTGTAACAGCAATTCCCTTCAGTTGTGTATTCACTCTTTCCCAGTTCGCCATTTGCAGTTAGAGCCTTGTAATGGCACTGGAATAGATTGTGGGCGTTACATAACATTGCAAGATCGTTTTGTTTTGAAAGAATCAAACCTGAACAAATTGGTGTGGGAATGCTTCTATTTATATTGCGCCATCCATGGCCCGGACTGCAAATGTGGAAACAGAGTGAATGAAATCATGTAATTAAACATCTTGCATTTCCTACTTAAAGTACCGACTCACAATTTTATAAACAAAATAAGTTTAAAAATCCTGAAAAAGAAAGTTCATCTTGTATTTGGTTTTTGTAATGGGAAAAAAAATTAACAATTATAGTTGAATTATGTAACTAATTTTAACATAAATTTTGACGGATTAATAGTGTAATTTAAATCATATGATCTTCACAGGTGCTTTGTTCTGATTTTTGTGTATCATGTTTTCTACTTGATATGAGAGCCTGGCACTTCAGTTTTGATGGTAGAAGCAATAATGCTGCACCATATTCACTACTGTACTAATATTGATGGTTAATCATTTGAATGGCAGTTTTTGTCTCTCTATGCCTGGAGTACACCAGGAACAATATGGCTTCATCATACCGATTTCAAAATTGATTCAAATTCCAGGTAAATTGGGGGGGGGGGCAAAGACAACCGGAACAAACACCTTGAATGTTACTACCATTTTCTCTTGAGTCTACAAGACACGATCCATTAACCCATCTGAAATTGTTCAAATTTCAAAAATGGTAAATTTATTATCGGCATTGCAAGCTGCACGAGAGTTTCATTTAACTACCCATCTGACACACTTTTTTTCTGCCATACTTATGAATTCAGAAACTCTCCACGGAATAAAGCACAGGTTTATTCAGTGTTTCAGAAAAATGTTTTGTGTCAGATGGGTAAGGTGTACGGAAAAACTCCCAATCTGCACTGGTCGTGCTTTGCTATGCATGTAAGCCAAGTACGGGGCAAAGTCTGTATGCAATGTCTGTATGCAATGTGAGTGTGTACATGTGTTGCCCTTCTTGAAGTTGGACTAAGTCTGATGAAAAGGCAACCCAAAACTTGGTGTTACTATGCTATGACATGCTAGTAAATTATGTTTACGCTCTTATTAAAGAAGAATTTTATGAAGTTATATAAAACAAATATTGGCGTAATTATTATACCATTCCACCTACTCTGTAACATGTGCTTTTTTGTTAAGGGAATAAAGCATGATTATGTATAACATATGTACAGAGGGTATAATATAATTATGCCCCAATATTGAATATATTCTCTTTTGTGCATAAAAGAATGTTTATCTGTCACATCAAAGGGGCAGTTACCTGCTCCTAACACAGGACCTGTGCTAGGCAATTACAGCAGTAAAGATTGGCCTGTTGTGACATGCAGCCAGTACAATTTTGTGGGCAGACCAGGTGATATCTGGTTACAGTTTCACTGAAAAACAGCCAAGAGGTGAGACATTATGTCTAGAAATCAAGGGCAGGTTCTGGCCAGAATTGGCTGTCTCACTAGCTGTTAGCAATGGTTCAGCTTCACTGAGCTAAAACAATGAAACCACTGAAGTGTTAAGCTCTTTATGTAAGAGCTGGCCAAAAAAATACAAATTATACTTGCACCAACCAACTAATTTGATATTGAATAGTTGTGACCTCACAGGTATTGACCAGTCACTACAATTCAGTCTTGCTAAGTTGAATCCTGTCCTTATTGCTGAATCCATCCTCATGAATGAAATCATATTCCTGATCCATACTTCTTGTCCTTGTTTGTATCGATTACCCTTTTGATGTGATGAAGTCTTCACATCAAATTTTATCTTCCAATGTGGAGTATAAATCGTCCTTTAAAAAAGCGCAACCCTACAAACATCTTGTATGTCAGGAAGTTCCAAAATACACTTTATTTTCCTAACATTAGTGCTATTTTTATCTGAAAATAAAGGCAAATCATATTGGAGGCTTATCGGTGATATGTTGAACACAGCATTTTCATCTATGTTCGAAAAAACGCAATTTTTTGCTCACTTTATGTATATATAGTTTATGATAAAGCAGTACCGTAAGTACTTAAAGGCATGCTTTCAAAGGCTGTTTAATGATTTTTGTTTCAAAAACAAATACTTTGATAACCACCAAATAGCGGGAATTATTTCGTTGTTATTTCGTTCCGCATGTAAAATACACCAAATGTACGCTTACTTCGCCGAGCGTTTGCACAGAATTGCGCGCACCACGTATTACACACTGTGTCTTTTGCGTTGTCTTGGGCCTACATTATTCTATATCAGTTCCCACTGTTTATCAGGCCCGCCTATTTGGTGGGTAATCAAAGTAATAGTATAAATGTATAACTACATGTTGTTCAGGGATAGTAAACGAATATGTTGGCTGGGTCCACAGTTCAACCAACAGTACAAACCAATTCACTTAACGTCCCAACGGATTGGGAAGGGATGCCGCTTATTCTTGCAAAAAGTTGACATCACTGAAATTTTGAATCCTGAAATAGCATCATTGTATATTTGTAACACAGCAATTCCGCTTCAATTTGTGGATTCGAACCTCTTTCCCCAGTTCGCCATGCGTTAGAGCCTTGTAATGGCCCTGGAAGAGATGATAGCGTGTACAAACATTGCAAGATCGTTTTGTTCTGAAATAATCAAAACCCCTGAACAATTTGGTGTGGGAATGCTTCTATTTATTATTGCTGTGCCATTCCATGGCTCGGACTGGCAATGGTGAAACCAAAGAAGTGAATGAATCATGTAATTAAACCATCTTGCATGTTCCTAATTTAAAGACAGACTCAAGATTTTATAAACAACAATAAGTTTAAAAATCCTGAAAAGAAGTTCATCTTGTATTTGGTTTTTGTCATGGGGAAAAAAATTAACAATTATAGTTGAATTATGTAACTAATCTAAGTTTGACAGCTGAATAGGTAATTACCTCATATGCTTCACAGTGCTTGTTCTGATTTTTGTGTATCACATGTTTTCTACTGATATGAAGCCTGGCACTTGCGTTTGATGTAGAAGCAATAATGCTGCACCATATTCACTACTGTAACTATTTTATGGTTTATCATTTGAAATGGCATTTTTTGTCTCTATCTTGAGGACGACAAGAGAAAAATATGGGCTTTCACATCCGATATCAAAATTGATTCAAATTCCAGTAATTGGGGGGGGGGGGTGGGCAAAGACAAACAACCGGAACAAACACCTTTAAATGTTACTACATTTTCTCCTTGGAGTTCCTACAACACAGCACGTAACAGACCTCTGAATCTTGTTCAATTCAACAATGGTAAATTTATGTCTAGGCATTGCAATCTGCCGAGAGTTTCGTAACCGGACCCATCTGACACCGTTTTTTTTTTTTCTGCCATACTTATGAATTCAGAAACCCCTTTACGGAATAAAGCACAGGTTTATTCAGTGTGGCAGAAAAATGTGTGTCAGATGGGTCAGGTTACGGAAACTCCCAATCTGCACTGGTCGTGCTTGGGTGCTTGCTATGGCCATGTAAGCCAAGTACGGGGCAAAGTCTGTATGCAATGTCTGTATGCCAATGTGAATTTTTACATGTGTTGCCCTTCTGTAAGTTTGGACTAAGTCTGATGAAAAGGGCAACCCAAAACTTGGTGTTTACTAATCTCGACATCCAGTAAATTATGTTCCTGCTCCTATTAAAAAGAAATTTTATGAGTTATATAAAACCCAAAATATTGGCATAATATTAACATTCCACCTACATCTGTACCATGTGCTTTTTTTGTTAAGGGAATAAGCCAGATTATGTATAACATATGTACAGAGGGTATCATATAATTATGCCCCAAATTGAATATATTCTCTTTGTGCATAAAAGAATTTTATCTGTCCACATCAATGGGCAGTTCCTTCTCCCCACACTCTCAGGACCCATGCTAGGCAATTCCCTGGCCTCTCACACCAAGGATTATGGCAGTAAAGAGTGGCTTTTGTGACAGCAGCAGTACAAATTTTTTGGGCAGACCAGGTCAATATCGGTTGTTTCAATTAATCGTCTTAATCGTGTCCACACACTGTGGTTCTCAAATATTATTCCAGCCAGAGATGTATACAACTTCTGGCTGCTTCAATGAATTCAGCAAGGCCTTGTTGTGCATGTTGCGTCCAGCAGTGGGGAGACCAAGAGGTGTGCCATTGTCGGTTGTGCTGTCCACAACCACGTATTATCCGGTCTGCTTCCAGATAGCCCCCACTTCTGCAATGATACCTTAGATCGGCATTCTGGTTCCTCATCTATTGAGGCAATCGCCATTCAGCCCATGATGCGTCCATCTCAGGGTGGGAGATTCGCACCAACAGTTCATAACCCGGGATGATGTTACTTGGTTGATGGCAAGTCTTTGGTCTTTCCCGCGGCACTGCTTTTACCTCCTTCTAGAGTTTCAAAGAGGTTTGGGACTGTGCTTCGAAACTCTCTCAGGATTTAGGCGGTTGGCAGCAGGTATCTGTCGCCAGACTAGGGCTTCACATTGGATAACTTGCAGCTACGCTTTGCAATGCTCGCTACACTACGACAGATGTTTGGTGGAGCCATTCCTGCTAA
The DNA here is from genome assembly GCA_023653785.1 of Ophioderma brevispina. Taxonomy (NCBI): domain Eukaryota; kingdom Metazoa; phylum Echinodermata; class Ophiuroidea; order Amphilepidida; family Ophiodermatidae; genus Ophioderma; species Ophioderma brevispina. The sequence continues at coordinate 20,881 of JAMKCH010027494.1, read as the reverse complement.
GATGTACAAGTTTTCCGTTGGTGTTGGAGGAGGCATCCTGTGATAAGCCGGCAGGAGGCCTTTCGCTGGATCAAGCTTCGTGGCATGGGTTGATCTTTCCCTACGGGCAGGATACTCTGCACATGATTACCACAGGGCAAGTGCCGTCGATCTTAGGGCAAGTGCCGTCGAGCACCCCATCTTGTTTGTTCAAGATGTTATTGCGTGGTCATACTTTACTCTTCGTCTTCCTAATGTGGGTCTTGTATAAGAGAGATGCTTGCCAAGGTGACTCCTAGGTAAACAGGTTATCACAGTGCTCCAGGGGAGTTCCAGACCAGGTTAACTTTAAGCTGACGTTTGGCGTCAGGTTGCGTAGATGGAAACACAATCACCTTGTCTTAGATGATTTGCACTAGTTGGTTTTCCCCCTCATAATAAGGAGTGAGTTCTCCAAAGCTTGGGAGAGTCTCTCTTCAACAACTGTGAAGTTGGCATCAGTGTGCGCTAATTCCAAGATCGTCTGCATAAAATAAAACAACATTTCCTGCACTCCTAGGTGTGGTCCGTTGGTATATATGTTAACAGGAGAGGGGCAAGCACACTCCCTTGTGGTAGAACCATTCTTGATCCTGACGCCATCGGCTCTTCTTCACTCGTAGCTGAACAAAGAACATCCTTTTTTCGCCAGCAATCCATCGATACGCTCAGTCAGCGATGTCCTTGGTAATTCCCAGGATCTTATGGAGTAGGCGTCTGTGATTAACAGTGTCGTATTCTGCTGAGAGGTCGACGAACAGAGCTAGCTCAGCTCTCCCGGGTACCATAATGCCCTTCTCGAAACCATCCTCAATGTGTTATTAGGTGAGTACTTTGGCCGTTGTTGATTTCCTGGCCGGAAACCTGCTTGTTTTGGGATGAGGTGTTCGTCTATCACAGGTGCGTACGATTGAGCAGGAGCTTCAAAGAGCTGGGTAGGTATGGCTAAGGAGTGATATAGGTCTGTAGCTCTTTGGATTGGATGGATCTTCCATGCTTTAGGAGTGCCATAACATGTGGTTTCCTTCCCTCAGATCTTTGTGGACCTGTGGGAAATAAGGCAGGATTGTAAGAGCTCAAGAAGCCATTCTTTGCTACTGGGGCCAAGATTTTTCGTGCTCAGTAGGATGTTGTCAAGGCCTACTGCTTTTTCCTGGTTGAAGTTTACAATACCGGATTCCATTCGTCCATGTTGAAGGGCCTAGTGAAACAGGTCCACACTATACCACCTCTTATGGTCTAGTTTGATCTTCTTGTTCTCTTGCTGCACTTAGCCATTTAAGCAGTGTTTGGTGGCAACTTGGTTTGTTGTAACATTTAGGCTGCTGTGGAGTTCTGTTGGATCCCCTCGGATCTTTCGAGGTATACCATGCTTTCTTTTCTTGCTGTTATGGTCATATCGGTGGATCAAAAGTGTGCCAGGTTTTGATCTTTTCCTGGGACATCCTCTCCGAGACTTCCTCACCTGTTTTTTAAAAAGCCCCAGTTGTTTCAGCCGAAAAAGGCTCAGCTTCAAACATTGGATATACTCTTGATATTCTGTAGCACATTCTTTGGAAAGGCCTGGTAATATATTTTCATTTCCGTCCACAACCTCTGGGTATGATTCTCCGTGCAGTCTTGTTCCTAGTTGGTACAAATTTGTCATGATTTATGGGGTTTTGGAGCAATCCTCCCCACGCTCCGATCCAGGTCATCAGTGATCCTTTTGCCAGTCTGCTTCTTTAGTTAAAAAGCGGCGCTTAAATGCACTTTGTTTTGGTCTTACTTGCAGCGTTGATCTTTGGATACCGATTGGTCGATGTTGATTTTTGTGGAACAGGATCCAGAACAACTTGCTACAAAGGTTAGAGATGTTTTTGCTAACATAGCTAGCTCAGGGTTATAACCTCTCTTCCGGCGGGCACTATAAATAGATGTCGGCAGCTTAGAGTCGTGAAGGGACGTAGATTTTGACTGTCTATCCATTCTTCGACAGCTTGTCCGTCTTTTTTAGTTTTCATTGAGCCCCATTGGGTACTATGGGGCTGTTGAAGGAAGTCGCCAATGAAGAAGTGAGTTTTGGTGGAATTCCCAGGGGTTGAGCTGAGGGTGCTCGAATCTACTGATGGAGGTTATTAGACTGATGTACCGTATGCCATAACTAAGCTCAAGGGTGAGGGACTTCGATGTTGTACATCAGACAGTGGGTTGCTTCTACTTTCGGTACCTGTTTCTCAAAATTATAGCACTTCCGTATTGTCGCTGTGGTCCTCTCTGTGGCAAGGACCATTCCTGGAGATCGGTTGGGCGGTGGTTATTGATTCCGCTGTGGGTTTCCTTGTCCTGCAGACATAGGACATCGCAATGGAGATTGTTACACAACTCAGCAATGATTAGTACTTTTTGCACGGAAAAAACCTCCACACTTTCAATGACACTATAGTCCATGCGACCTTAGAAAGGCCTGCGCTGAGGTCTTGTCATAATTTGGGTATATCTAAGAAATGAATGTTAATGGAAACAGTGTTTTGAGTTGCAGAGATTATTCGCTGCTTCTCTTCGCAGTTTTTAACTTTGTTTCTCTACGCAGCTTAACAGGGAGACCACACGACGGTTCCTACTACTCTCCCCCAATGCTTTTTTTTCAACCTACTCTAAAAGTTACTGCACTGGTGAAAATTCCTCATGGATAAACAGCCTCAAGATAAACAGCCTGGAGGCGAGACACTGTCTTTTTATTCTGAAAGGAGTCTATTTTTTTCAATTTCATTTCAAAATATTGTGAAGTTAAATTAAGTTTGGTGAGAAAATTACTCGTGGATGAGCCGGATTGGCTCATCCATGAGGAATTTTCACCCGTGCAGTAACACTGTTAGAGGGTTTGAAAAAAAACGTCACTCTGTAGGACTACCCTGGTTAAAAATACACCTGGTCCATTTGATAATACCAGCCCGTATGTCTAGAAATCAAGGGCAGGTTCCGGCCATCATAGCCTGTCCACTAGATTTTAGCAATGTTCAGCTTCACTGACTAAAACAATGAAACCACTGAAGCGAATCTGAGCTAGAAGTAGCCCAAAGTCCAGCGAACGTGTTAAGCTCTTTAATTTAAGGCCTGGCCAAAATATACTCCCACTGACTCCCCGCCTAAAAAATCCCGAACGATATAAAGTATGTATTAAAAAGGTATGTAGGTGAATTATACTAATAAATGCCAGGAGCGTTGTTTGCATAAATGTGTTTGGCTTATTGACCTGTGTCCGTAATGCATTGATAACAAAGCATGATGTGGAAGTTTGAGAGATTTATCCAGCTGGCTTGGCGCGTTCATTTGAAAGCCAAGTTTGAGCACGTTGATGGCCATTTCAACATCATTCAGATTTTTTAGGCGGGGAGTATATATGAATTTTACATACACCCTTTAATATGGGAGTATTATTCCCCAGATTATCATCCCGGTCATAATCCTATCAGTCCTGGATTTAGTTGGCCGTTTGAAGCATGCAGTATTTTATTTCCATTATCGGTTACACTAATAATAATTAAACATCAAATGCTTCTGTTGTGCTGACCATCGCCTGGTCTGTCTGTCTGTTGTCCTTTGATGTCTGTCTTTTTTTCATTTGGTGAAATATGACAATTTTCTTGCCATTTATAAATATATTAAGATTATTCAAGTAAAATATTTGTATAAAAGCACCCATGCTTGTTTTGCCTTTTGTTTTGTAAGTCACCCAGCAACAAAGATAATAAAAAAATACTTCTGATGAAATTCAAGCAACAAAATTAGTGAGTCATGTTTGAATGTGAGTAATGCCAAAATGTAGGAATGAAATAACATTTGAAGGAAATATGACATGGTTTTTTTTTTTTTTTTTTTTTGTGAATCATTAGAGATAAAACATTCTTAAAATGCAAGTTTGGATCAGTACTGTCAATTTAGCCATGATTCATCACTAACGATTCACATCAGTAGCTGTACAAAAACCTCCATATCTTCTCTTATATGAAATATTTGAGGGAAAGAAGTAACATTCTTGGGAATAAAATAGGGAATAAAACATTGAGGGTAACAAAGGGGTTAATTTTACCATTCGATTTCAACCTGAAATTTTACAGTCCATTTGAGCGCAATACAAACACCAAAATAATTCTAACACTAGTCCTGTAAATTTGATACCCTATCGGAGTCTGGAAAATAAAATACCCTCTCTGAGTGACAGAGACCGTCAAGACACAACAAGACAAAGAAATCAAAATCAATGTAAATATTCCCATTTTATTCAAATTGATTTGTACATAGATGTAGGTCTATCTGTAATACACACTTAAAGAGTAACACATTTAAACTGTACCAACACGAATTTAAAAAAAAATTCTGCCACACCAACATAAATAAGTGATAAAAATGATTGACTATCCAGGATTTGAACCTGGGACCTTCGGTTTATTAGTTGATCTACCAACTGAGCTAATGGGTCAGATGGTGATGAGCAGCGATATTATAGGCTTTCAGTTCAACCCTGAGCTTCTCATTAAACATTGTCCTGTTTCAGCAACAGCTTAACTTTTCAACTAAGGACCATCAGTATGTACAGATTTGATTTGTAAGCATTTTCCTAAAGGTGGGTGACCAGACCATGGTTCAATTTTTCATATGTTTTCTCCCTCACATGGAAGCATATCACCAGAAACATTTGAGTTAAATTGGTCCAGCCATTTGGAAAGGAAAAGCAAATATGTGTACTAAATTGACCTGTGAGTTAATAAATGTGGTACCACATTTGGAGACATTTTTGTTCATAAAATCAAAATTTCACTGGGGTAATGAGAAAAATATGAACAACTTACTGATACCAAAATCTACATTTTGATGGAGTAAAGTGGGGGAGACAAGATTGTCGATCGGGTCACCCACCTTTAAAAGTGACATTCTGCTAACCTGTAATTTGAATTCAGATCAGAATAGTGCAATCACAAGAGTAGTGCAATCACATGTAGTTTTAAGAGTACCTGGGCTTTTGTTCCACCTTTATCTGTAATAGCCCAATGACATATTAAAGTGGCACTGGCACAAGAATAGAGATACATTTTACACATAAAAATAACGTACTCAAAAACAGAGACGTTAATAAGAGGTAAAAGACATCCAGGTAATTTGTAGGCTAACGTTTAAGTTTTCCATAACTTTAATCAGCAAATGTGTGTATTACATGAACACCATAGACTCGTACTAAATCTACAAAGGTCACAGACCAGTCAAACAGGGTGCATGGAAACATGCATACGGCATGCATTTTCTTGTGTTAGATGCCATTTCCATCGTCAGCTGAATTAATGTCGCCGGCGACATTAATTATAGGACGTTTATTTGGTCTTAATCATTTCAGGTGAGGGCTATCATATATAAAGCTTTACAACCATGCAAAAATTTTGAGGGCGCACTATTTTTCAAATGTGCCAGTGTCTCTTTAAATAATGAACATGTCACCTCACACGTGAGATTCTGACCCAAAATCATGCTCCAGGACCATAACCAGTTTAATTATAAAATCTCATAACGCAGCTATTCACTATTTGAACTCACAACCTTTAGATTGCAAGACGAGCGCCTACAGACGCACGCCATGCAATCCGAGCCAGTCTTTGTAATACTTAAATAAATACATTAACAGAATTATAGCGCACACAATCATGAATAGCGCCGCTATGAGACTAGTTAAAAATATATTATGCTCCTGAAGCATGATTTTGGGCCAAAATCTCACCTTACTGGTCACCTCATCCCATCCCTGACACAGAAACGGTATGGCCATTTTATGACCCTGATGAATTCAGCACTCTTTTCGAAATAACATGTCCCAATGCACTTTATTCCATAAAGTCTGCTAAATTCATCAGGGTCACTAGCAAACTCACAAAATGGTCACAATAATAGAGAAGTTTGAATTGACTTCCATTTGCCTTATCTTGTCTAGGTGTGGCCACTTAGTGAGGCGGAATGAGTTTACCTGGCCTCTAATTCCGGTATGCATACCTACCCAAATTCTTGATAATGTATAAGCTACTTAGGTTTGTTTCAAAACCCAACCCATGATCAATCGATAAGCAGTAGTGTGTATGAGCTTTATTCTGTTTACTATTTATTTCCGTTGATCTAGCCAGTCTCATTGGGTCGAGTTGCCTTTTCTATTTAGGTAGGTACGCATACCGGAATTAGAGGCCAGGTTGACCTCTTTCGCCTTAATGAGAACCACCCGACTCGGCATTTTTAACGAAATAAGTGCATGTCCACATGCACACTGGTCTTATCCAACAGAATGGTTGAGTGTAAATCAGTTAAAACACGTTTTCCAACGGGAGAATTGTGCATTATCGAAAAACATGTCCCAAAGGATTAGCAGAGTGGCTGGACAGGCATGCCCCCCACACGTGTGTTAAGTCAAGACCTGGAAGAAGCTGAAAGGTGTTCAAATTTTTGTTTTGAAAAATAAAATGCTTTCCAATGGTGGTGCCCACGGGTGTCACCAATTTGCTGAGTCACTGCCAATTCCATAGGTTATTTATTCCAGGGCATTAAATACACAAATTGCAATGAGTGGTTTCTGGGTTGCGGACTGCATGCTGAGTGTTGTTATCAGAGAACCGTTGCAATATTTTTAAAAAGCACAAGTTCCAAGCAAATGGGACTCGGAAAGTTGTCACTGTCAGAGGCCACAAATGACTGACTTTGGTGAATGTGTCTGGAGCAGCAGTGCTTCACTCACTTTAACAGTGCAACGAGAGATTTCACATATCAGGTGTCCCTAAAAAAATTGAAAGTACTGATTTGTGCCCTGATGTAAAGCTTTCCATCAAAATTAACCCCATCTGAAAGGATTAAGCTGAGAAATGATTCTTTAATACAAAAATTGTGAAATTTCTAATTTCGTATAGGAGCAAATACGAAATTCATTTATATTGAAATATAAGCAAATCAGAATCTCCTTTTTTTATCTCTTTAAAGACATTAATGTAGCCAAATACAATGTAATAAATCTATTGAGTGTCTAGTCTATATGCAATTACTATTATGACACAATATTTGGGTGCCTCAAAAATCTCTCATTGCACCTTTAACCAACGTGACCAGCATTCCCACCATGGACTGTCGTCATAAGATAATACGCTTACTAGTCCTTAAATGCTACTGCAGGTTTCCCTGGACACTAAGATTTTCTCATGTATATAGCAACGGCATACAGGGGCGGCGCCAGGGGGGAGGTGGCCACCCCCCTGAGAGTTTCAAAATTTAGGAAAAACGGGTTTTATGCAATAAATTGTGCAAAAATTAGGGGGTTTTAACCAAAATGAGTTCATTTTGTACTGTTTTGCCCCCCCCATGATTTTTCGCCCCTCCTATGATTTTACCCTGGTGCCGCCCCTGACGGCATACACTGCCATTTTCTTACTTGCGTGATCGCCTACAGCAGCTACACCATGTCTACCGCGGCAGCTACTGCACAGTAAACACTGGGCTAATTGCGAGGCAGTAGCTGTAAGATAGGGCTTACAAAGTACACAGTTATTAGGCATAGAGTGATGTGGCTACTCTGCAGTACCTACTCCAATGGCTACCCTGCAGTTGCCCACTTAGGTGGAGAGAAGGTGGATATGGTGTAGACAGTAGCGGAGTAGACACACAGCTACCATATAGCTACCTCACAGTTACTACACCACCATTTTGATAGTGGATAGAATGAGGGTGCTATATATGTTCTTTGTTTAGCATTTTTTGTAATTTTTGAGGGAAATCATTACAAAATTCAAGTCAGGCATCAAAAACCGCATATTCACACAAAATATTGCCAAAAAATATCTAAAACATAAAATTTGCCATGAGAAATATGTTGGTTACACCTGCTCTCAACGTGCTTGATAACTACTCTGTGACAGTTCAGACACTCGCTGTGTGTACACTATCCATCTTTACGGCAAAAAAAAAAATGGAATCCTGGCCGGCGAGTGCACGTCTAGTGGGTAGGTAATCCATGTCTACTCAATGGTAGAGCTGCTTTTTGCTGTATCTTCTTGTAAAACACACTGATCTTATCAAAGGTGCAACGAGAGATTTTGAGGCACCCAAATATTGTGTCATAATAGTAATTTCATATAGATTAGACACTCAATAGATTATCTTGTATTTGCCTACAGAAATGTCTTAAAATAGAGAAAAAAGGTTATTTTGATTTGCTTATATTTCAATGTAAAACATAGGCTGAATTTCGTATATCCTCCTATACGAAATTAGAAATTTCACAATTTTTGCACCACAGAATCATTTTTTAGCTTAATCCTTTCAGATGGGGATATTTTTTATGGAAATCTATACATCAGGGAAAAATCAATACTTTCAATTTTTTTAGGGACACCTGGTATGTGAAATCTCTTGTGTCACCTATAATTGTGCTATGGATAAAATTCATGAATTTAATTTGATATTGTTGCAGTTTGTACATGTTCTGAAAAGGTGTCTACCCAAACCTCTTAAAGGTGCTTGTTCCGATCGTTTTTGGGACCCCCTGATTTACCCGGAAGTAGCATCAATTTAGATATCAGATGAAAGGTCATATTTTTCTCATTGTGCTTGTGAAATTTTAGCTTTCAGATCCATTTGTTTCCCAAGATAGAGACAAAATACCATCGTTTTAATGGTTAACCATAAATATTAGCACGGTATTGAATAGGGCATTGCACTATGCATTTTGGCTTCTACTGTCAAGTTTGATTCCCACGATACTTCGGGGTCAGTGTATACAAGTGTCAGGCTCTCATACCAAGTAGAAAATATGATAGACAAAAATCGGAACAAGTACCTTTAAGCTTGGTTTATTCATAATACAGATAACAAGGATTATTACTGCTGGAACATTTCACATGCACTATATGGAATGCAGTTTAACATAATAATAGATAAGGCGACGAAAAAAAGAAAACATGTTTTACGGGCCCGACCTACCCACACTTTGCATTTTGGAAGATTTTTTTTTTAGTTTTGCCAAAATCATGTAAAATCTGCTGTTTTTTGGCTTTTATTTGTAAATTTTGCTAAATTTTATTTTAAATATGTAAAAATTGTTCACTTTTTCTCAAGATTTTTTTTCAGATTTTGGGGCTATTTTAAGACACTTTTAACCTCCAGAGGGGAAAAATCACCCGACCGACCAATCCTACTTGAAAGACCCGCCCGTAACACACAGGGTTTTTTTCGTCGCCTAACCTTGACATTTTTAACACAAAAGACAGCTTTTTTCACAAGCACAACATTCTCAAATTGCCATCATGTATCTACATTAGCATTTACCAAATCAACAAATCTGCAGACAGAAATACAAAGTAAAAGGAAACATCGGACAAAACAGTGATGCAGTAATTTCAGAATGTAATCAACTGTGAAAGGCTTCTTTGTATATAGTTTGTTTCTTTTTTGGTTTGTTTTTAAATTTTTTTACAGAAATATTTATCTGGCAAGTATCACTGATCTGGAATAACTTCATACTTTGGTTAATCAAAAGAGACTGCATCTTCTTAGCTAGGAAAACTACTATTTATGTGACTTTGGTTATTTTTGCCACTGTCGGATTTGTTGTTGTATCTGCTCTAACCCCCAGTGGATGTCCAAACAGAGTGCATTGGTTTTGTCATTCTCACAGAAGAAATAGACTCCAACACAGACTGCTACCAGCACCACTAGGATCATTAACAAGATAGCCAGGCATGAAGGACCTGTGGAAGAGATAGCAATGGATTCATTTATTATTGATGGAGGGAGAGTAAACTATTATTAATGGTAAGATTAGTTTCGGGTTATCAAAATTGATTCTTAAACAGCTGTGAAAATGTAAGGAATTTCATTGGCTGATGTCCGGGTTCAATTTGACAACTGAACCTAGGTAGTACGCGCTGCGTATTGATGTTATTTGGAGGTTGGCGCGCTCGCATCATACCGCACTTTGCTACATTCGCGCGCGCCTACCAACGTTGCGTCTCATTGCGTATGTTTGTTGCGTTCAATGGATTGTTCAATTTTTGGCACTGGGTGATGGCAGTCCTTTCTTGTTGTATTTTAGCCATAAGAATCGTGAAATTTGGTTAAAGATGACCTTAAATTATAAAGCTATTTAAGAATGAGAATAAAGGTATGATTTTGGGAACCGGTACTCTCTTTACGACGAATTGAATCCGGCGACACCATTATTTTTGCGTGGAAGCCATAATGGTATCGCCTTGGGTTCAATTCGTCATAAAGAGAGTACGGTACCTTTATTCTCTAAATATAGTCCACGATTCTGTATTAGATCAAATACTAAATCTGAGACTAAATCCATATCACATCAAACCAACCCTAATAAAAAATTTTCAACAGAATGAAGCAAAAGCATTTTGAAGCTTTTCATTGTATACCAGGCATCATCGCCCAGCTGATCCTCAAGCCTAGCAAAATATCAGAACCAAATCTTGAAATCAGCTTAGAAGTTAGAGGTTGAGGTTTCACATGGGAGTTTCCGTAACCTGACCCATCTGACACACTTTTTTTCTGATACACTTAAGAATTCGGAAACCTTAATGGAATAAACCTGTGCTTTATTCCATGAAAGGTTTCCGAATTCATAAGTGTGTCAGAAAAAGTGTGTCAGATGTGTCAGGTTACGGAAACTCCCGTTTCATATGCCTGACTTACCTGATGAAGATTTAACTGGAGCTTTCAGGCCATTAGGTCTTACTTCTGTAAAACAAACAAAAAACAAAAATGGGTCATCCTCGTGCTTCATTTTCACACACACACATAAAAGTGTTACTCTCACCACAAATAATTACTTGTTTTGAAATGGATGCCTTTATTTGAGATGAATTTATATTATTCACTTAGTATATTTTGTAAATCCTAAATTAACCTATTAACATGATTATAGTTAGACAGAACAAGTCAAACTCGGTTTTACGTGATGTGTAAAATTTGTCCCCGCCGAATGTCTCGATCACTAACATGCAAAAAATGTAACTATAATGGATAAAGTGTACAATATGAACCCCCCGACACTCCACCCCTCCCCGAGACACCCCACCCCTCCCCGAGTGAAGGAATTCTGTATATCCGATGTACTGTTTCAGTGATACAGTAATTATGCATATCTAATTAGATCAATTGCATCAAAAAATGCCCCTTTAATTGACACAATTCACACATACGATGTATGGCAGAGTGGCCTTTCATGTACCAAAGGAATTTTGTTTATCAGAAGTACCGTTTTACCGATACAGCAATTATGCGTATTTAATTAGCTCATTTGCATACCTGAGCCGCATATATCACACACTTTCAAATAGCAAAGAAGATGCGCACCATGATAGGCTTTCATGCAGTGAAGGAATTTTGCGTATCCAATATACCATTTCAAAACTATAGTGACCCCCTCCCCACACACACACCCACACACAATTTTTAGAGTTCCATTCTTATTTCAAGAAGAAGTTTTAAGCAGGGGTAGAATTTTGGCACAAGTCCGCGAGTCAACTCGCGCAGAGACTCATGCAAAACTGCTACTGCGGGAGTCCATGTGGACTCCCGTAGAAACATCAGGCTTGCATATTGATAATCAACTCGCATCACTCAGCCGGTAAACTTCTACACGCGGAAACAAATGATTTGCCTAAGAGAAAACTTCCGATTATTCAATCAATTCTAAGTTTGTGACCAATGCAGTGATTGGAAATGACCATTTACTCATCAGCCTTTTGGTCATCAGACCATTTACTAGTACAATTTTAATCCAATCATATTCCAGGTTAATTGTATGCATGAGGTTGAATCTTGATCGGTTTACCACTGCCAGCCCGGGTTTTTTTGTCATTGGTTTGCGAATGGAATTAGTGCAAGATTATGCTTGTGTCAATACCCCAATGCGTGGTGAACCAAATTTACCTAGTTATTATGTTCATATTATCAGAAAATTTGGGACTCTGCAAAATTGTTATACAAGAAATTTGCGGGAGTCCATGGACTCGTGCCAAAATATATTGCAAGAGTCTTGGCGAAATTCTAGCCATGTCCAGATGATGTTTATCACAGAGAAGACTGTCTCGTTATATTCTTCTTGGTGGTCTTCTGATTGTTCTTGTAGTCTCTTCGCAGCCTGTGCAGCCTCGAATTCTTTCCTTCGCTTTCTTTTTCCAATTGTTCTGTCTTTTTCTGATTTGTCTTTGTTTTGCCTCCTCTTCCTGTCTCGCTGCCTCTGTTACTGAATTCAAATAAAGTGTAACATTGAGATAAAGGTATGTTTTAGCCTCTGCCGTGTATCTATAGTGTCATAGCACACTGGCGACAGCATTATTTTAAGTAGAACAATGAGGGCGCAGCCAAGTGTTTTACACTATTACACTACCTTTATTTCATTCTTAACATTGAATTCAAAATCAGAAGTAATTGTAAACAATTATGAAATTATGGATAGAGTATATCCAACGAATACCCCGGCTTTTAAATCGATCAGTCCGTTGTTTTACTGTGCATCTAGATTTGGCGAGCAGGGTTGCATAGAGCGTTGATGCGTACGCGCTTTACCGTGTGCTATCGTGTCATCTCCACACAGCCTCAGAACCGATGAAATTGTGTAAACAATATCAAGTGTAAGAATGAAAGATCTTTAACCCATCATACCAATATTTGTATAGTATCTTTTGAATCAAAGCAATACAGAATCCATCATCATTAAGGTCTTGACTTAAAAATTATTGACGTCAAATAAGTTGAGGTTAATTAGTGATTACCTCGCGCAAAAAAACAGTGCAATTCCAAGAACGGTCATTTAAGATTTCAATATTGTGACCAGCACTATAGACCTTTGTCAAGTCTTTGTCCGATTTGTGTAAGAGCCATCCTTCCCTGTACCGTTTAAGGACTTTGATAAAGACAGCACTCAGGTTACGTCGGATGTGATGCCGTGAATTCACCGTTGCTGTTTAAGTTGGCATGTCATACCCACATAGGAATAGCACTAGAATATGATTGAGACAGTCAGGAGTTTTTAACCTTAATCTTGGACCCCTGTGATGTATATGGTGTGCTCAAAACAAGCGGGTCCCGGAACGAACCAGTCCGCCGAGGTCAGGTCAGGCCAGGTAGCTGATTTTACGTATTGTGGGGCGGTCCGGTTTGGGGAATGCAGAAACGGGTTGGGTCAGGTTGGTCTATTTTTTTTTTCTAAGCGTCCAGTTATTCAGTACGGCGAGGGCAAATGTTTCAAAGGATGGATTATAAATTAATAAAACGTGAATTATAAAACTAAAAATCTATTTAAAACGTTATGCAAGAGACGGCCGCTGCCACATAACTCACCTTCATGCCGCTTCAAGTTCAGTCTAGTATTCTATGTGCATGTTCAACCTCTAGGGATCATAATGCCCTACATGCATAGCCTCCCACAACCAGGCTTTGAAGGTCTCATTATTATGACAAACCAGATAAAACAAAAAAATATCAACGGCGACACTACTTTGACAACTAACATAAAATATTTAGTCCACTAACTTCATCATGTTAAATTTTACGAAAAAGTTTCATTGCGGGCAAATATGATTTTTTTAAAAAATCTAGTTTAACACATCTCTATATGGAGAAGAGCCATATAGAGGCCGCTATAACACACAAATGATTACCTCTGTAGGCCTAAATGGCAAGAGTGCCGCATTGGATTGTTCTGATTTTTGCAGAGGTACATAGCTCTTGGCAGGTTCCATGTTATATCAGGTGACAAAATTGTGTCACCACTGCTTAAAGTGCTCTAAAAATAAAAGAGACTATTTCGCAGGGGTCAATCAGCTGTGCAACATGCAGGGGATGCATCGGCATAGTCTTGACACCGAGCCCACAGGGGACCATTTATTTTGTTAATAGGGGTAATATTCAGGCCAAGTCTAATTATAGTAATGTGGTAATATTAGTGCTCTCTTGCGAATTCTAGAAGTTTCTACTTGAAAACATATAAAATGTGAAGTCATTTTATTCAATCTGGTTTCTTTGCTTGGAAGATTGAGGAGAAAAGTAATTCTGGACCAGGGAATTTGCATTGCTAGGAGATAACCAAGATTGGGCTGATATTTGTGAATAAATCTACATTAGGGGAATAAGAAGGTTAAGTTGTCAAGATTGTGATTACTTTGATGTCTAAGGAGGAATTCCGGGCAGGGGTGTGATGAGTTTTGTGGAAAAATCCTGAAATTTGGTAAATATCCTGAAAAATAGCTAAACATTGACATTAAATCGTGATAAGATCTGGGGAAACCCGACCACATGGTGGGACTTATATTTGAGTTTTTACTATCACGGCAGGTTTGAACTATTAAGTTTCCATATAACTGTTTCTTCTTTTTCTTTGATACACACGTCAACAGTTTGACGCTTATACCAATCTAACAAAAAATAAGTTACCAATAAACAGATTTTAAGCTATTTCTTTATTTTTTCAAAACGTCATGTGAAACATGTGGTGGGTTTCCCAGATCACATCAGAAATGGTTAGAATTGGGTTGCAAGTTGCAGAATTTTTTGAAAATATAAAATCCTGAAATCAAGAAAAATCCTGAAATCACACCCCTGTCGGGCTATTCTTTCCGCGCGAGAATAGGAAGTCACATAACCAAAAAGGCATTTTACCGTATGTCTGTAATAAACGCCCAGGGCGGGCGTGAATTTTTTTCAAAAAGAGGGTTTTTCTAGGGTCATTTGTCCAGTTTATTTCCATTGCAAACCATAGCAGCATCATCTGCAATAACCCCAGTGCTCCCGCACACAATGGGATTAATGTTGAACAAGGCAACAACATAAAAAAAAAAATGGCTGTATCCACAGCTGTACAAAAATAGTTTAATTTTGTTATGCCCACTAAATGGTTATTTAACACATTTTAACATGGAGAGATGTTTAATTTCTATGAATATCTGCACTTTTCAAAGGTTCTTACATTTCTCTTCTTGTTCTTGGTGAAGTCTGTACTTGTTCTGCTTGCATACCACGCATGTAATTGATAACCTGAAAGAAAAGAATATCATGCACGGTTACAAGACTGACGTTAAAGACAAAAATATAGTCTTCAATTGCTAAGATATATTAGTTTAGATAATTTCAAATGAATCTGTCAGGCAAATGATACAGAGAGAGTGCCAATGCGTTCAGCTCCCCCCAAAAAATTAGTTTACCGTTAGGTAAGCATAAAAAGGCAACAATTTGGAAGAAACAAGCGAACTCGATTTCCGCCCCGAATGCGGGTTTTAAAATATGTCCCTGCCGAATGGCGCGATCACTAACATGCGAGATGCAACTACATGTAAATGTATGGACTCTTCCCTGTCCCCCTCCCCGACACCCCACCCGTCCCCCTCCCCAACACCCCCCCCACACCCCCTCCCTCCCCGAGACACCCCCCCTCCCCAGACACCCCACCCTTCTCCGATCCGCCCCTTCCCACCGACACCCCACCCTCCCCTTGCATAGCCTTGTAACTGTTTTAGCGATACAGCAATTATGCATATTTAATTAGATCAAGAAATGCCCCTTTAATTGGCCCACAAGCACTTTGACCCAATTACGATTTCACACAAAAGATGTATGGGAGAGTGGTCTTCGCAGAGTGAAGGATTTTTTTAATATCCGATGTACCGTTTTAGCGATACAGCAATTATGCATAGTGAATAGCTCATTGCTACCTGAGCCGCTATATCCACACACTTTCCAATGGCAAAGAAGCTGCGCACCATTAGAGGCTTTCATCATGAAGGAATTTAGTTCCTATGCACCATTTCAAAATATAGCGATTACGCGTTTTTCCATATTCATTAGCTCATTTGCATATGGTAATTTGCCCTAAAATATCCCAAATCCAATCCAATCAGGTCGAGAACTCTTCAACCTGCTTCCTTCCACCAAGTTACATCATTAACGCCTTACAGAACTCCAGATAACTTGTATACAAGCCTTGCGGGAATTTTTTTTTTAATTATGGAAATTAGATACTATAATTAGCATATTTAATTCTCCAAACTGTAATCGGTCAAGAACTCATCAACCCGTTTCTTTCCACCAAGTTACATCATCGTAGCCCTTACGGAACTCCAGATAAATCGTACACAATATAAGCTAAATGTTTATATTTTTTGTGCAGTATTGACCTTTTTTCCCTTGACCTTTTTTTCCTACCCCTGACAGACCCAGGGGAGGACCCTGGGGGAATGAATTACATAGTTAGTAGGGGGGGTTTCCCCTCCTACAATATACCCAAGTTTGGCTACTCAAGCTCATCCAGAAAGAAAAAAAGATATGCCCAAATGTTCCAGGGTTAACATTTTTGTCACGGACATACATACATACAGACATACATACGGACGGAGCCCATTTTATAGTCCCCTCCCGAACTTCGTTCGGCAGGGACAAAAATGGACACCCTTGGTCTGATGTTCTTACCCTTTGAGCACAAGCTTTACACTGCTTATCATCAAGACAATCTCCGACAACCTTCTTGAGCATTGGTTCCAGAGGATTCTCTTTAAGGTCCAGCCACCTCAAACTGTTAAGCCGAGCAAAACTGACAGGTAACATCTGCAAGCGGTTGCCAAGGAGATCGAGGTGTTGCAGTCTCTCCAGGCGGCCAAAGTTGCTAGGTAATTCTGTGAGGGCATTCTTGCTCAGGTCGATCTTGACAAGATGTGTCAGTGAGGTAAAGTTGTCCTAGAGGGAGCGGATGAAGGTAAAGAAATTTATTTACATCTATCAACTTCAGATTAGTGTTTCTTTACCATATTGAGACACATTTTTCACATCCTGTCATTGATTTGTAAGAGCATGGTAGGACATACGGTAGGTTTTTCATTTTTATTTCACACTCTAGACTCCACCTTCCTCGAGTCAGTGATGTCAACACGTTCAGTCAGGTGTTTTGTGTGTATATTTTAGCACCACCTTTATACACAAGCAAGCCTTTATAAACAAGCGAGTGTATGTTATCGCTTTGAATCAATACTCGCAATTTTATTTATTGTACAGAATTGTTTGAAAATTTCTCAAAATTCTTACTTACTGGCAATATGGCGAGTTGATTACATGACAGGTCTAGAGAGGTAGCTTTCGGTAAAGAAGCCTGAAACAACAACACACAAATGATTACATCTCAAGGATTAGAGTTAGGGATTATTAACCTAGCTTAGTGCCATGCCCTATAAATTCAGAAGTACCTGAGCAAGCAAAGAAAACCAGGATATTGAACAAGAGCATCAATGACAATGCTGCTGTGATATTTACATTTATCTTGGGGTTAAAGAATAAGGATTGCAATGAAAACATCAGAGTTGGCAATTGAAGTAAAATATAGTGAATAGCTGCCTTCCATGTATAATTTAACTGCTAATGGTACTGGATCATTATAATGGGCCAGAATCTCACACATGCTAGGGACGTTCACATTTCATCACAAGAGGGCTCACTTTCAGGATTCACATCTAGGTTTCTATGCAGTTTGATGAAATAAGATAGCTATAAATAGTTGAGTTAGAATAATGGTCAACCCTTCATGAAAATGAATTAAATAATTATTTTATCGTGCCTAAGAACACAATTTAGTAATTATTCAGCAAAAATTTCTGACGTCCCTAACACTTTACAGTTCTCAAGACCACCCCCCCCCCCGAGAAAATCTGTGTTAGTAAAAGTGACTTTTCATGCCATTATGTCTATTTCTTTCCCAAATAACCTTTTTAACTTCAAAAATTCATTATGCAAGTGATGGGAATGCATCTTTATGCCACATCAAATCATCTCAACATCTTGCTCTAACTCCAGAAATCATCTTGTCTACTGTTTAGTGTACATTTTCAAATATTATTTTTCATTCTTCCAAGATCTTTCATGCAAAGTGATTAAAACACGTGCCCGCTTCATTTACACAATATGTAATGCGGTGCCTTGCGATTGACGGAATATGCTGTGAAATGCGATCCACCGCCATTTACCATCATCATGTGACTTTTTGCGACATAAAATAGTCAATAGCTGTTATAATCGGCAAAAAATACAGGACAAAACAGGATTGTCTGCAGTGGATAACCTTTGTTGGTAACTATAAAACTGTTGATGTTTAAAAATAAATTTGTAAAAATTCGTATACAACAGACAGTAAAAAGGGCAGACCTGTCTTAATTTTGCCCAATTCCCCAGTGGCAGTGCAGTATATGGTCCATTTTCACATGTGGTGTAACTTTTGTACCCTTGGGGTCAAAATTTCAATTACACTTTTTATTTGTTATTTTTCACTAAAAAGTACTCACAAATGATCAAATTTTGAATTAATTACTGTTTTGAGTCTTAATCATTTGCAAAATATGTGTATTTTGGAAATATTGTGGCTATTGTAAATTTGACAAAATCAATTTTTTGTGAAATCCATTTTTTCGCAAAATTGTAACCTAATTTTTCATCACACTCAAAAGAGATACTATTTAATACAAAGTCTTAGTCAAAATTTACACTGCTTTTTGACTAGTCCTTGGTTTACTTCATCAATATTTGGAAGGGAAGAGCAATTTTAAATGGAAATCTTCATACAACTCACAATTTTATTTTTAAATATGTTTTTTCAATGAGCCAAGCCCCATCATGCTCCCTGTACTAATCTCTCATGATGGTTACTTCCTGAACACAAGTTGAAGAAAAATCTGTAATTCTTACAAAGTTTTGAATTTTACACTTGCAGTCCGTTTCGTAGGTACAGTTGACATTGTTAACATGTTTCGGAAGTGACAATGATGTTACCATGGCTTTTTGTTGATAATAATTGAGAAAACTGACTCTAATTTGCATTGCAACAACATATTCTTCATTCTAATTATAATGAGATACAAATATGACACAAAAGTTGTCACAACAAACAAATTCCTAGGGGAAATATACTGTATAATTACATTATTATCTACATTGCGGGAAACTAACTTTGTTGTAAAAAAATAAATCCCTGTGAACCATTGTGGCAATTTCTTCAAATGTTTACTTCCTGAAACAAATTACACTTTTTTTAAAGATTGTCATGTCTAAAATTCTTAGAACTTTGCAATACACAGTCGTTTTGGAGGTGACAAAGATTTAACAAGTGTTTTGCATGACCTGTGTTTATTAATACACAGAAGCTGGTTTAATTTTGCATTTAAAACAGCTTATTCATTCTAGTTTACAACTACAAGAGGAAGAATCCTTAGGTTGACCAAGAAAAAATGCGCCTACAGGACCCTTGTATTACATGTTGCAGGCCAACAGTGTACTTGAACAAGCTGTAATATAAAAATAAAACAACCGTGCATCATGATGCAGTAACCCATCAATTGGATGGTTAGGGAATGCGTTGTTGTGGGGTCATAGGTCATGTAGGTCCTCACAGGTCCCATTGACATATAGCCATGCAAGTTTTGGTGGCTATACACTTACTGGAAGAATGTTTTATATTTTGGGTCAAAAACTGTCAAGTAGGGTCTTGGGAGGTCCAAATGGCATATGGCCATAAAGAGGGCAATTCTGATGCATAACCATAAGATTTCTGGACCGGCGGTTTTTCTCTTTAATATTCTTTTACTAGGTGGTTCCTGGATTTGCTATCACCTGTGTTTTTGCGATCACCTGGATTGAAAGACCCTCGGGTTTGCGGTTCTTTGACCTTTAATGACCCCGATGACCTTGTCATGACCTTTAAATTTTTCGTCAATCAACAATCGAACCCACCCACCAAGTTTCGCCTGGATACAACAAAGTTTACCCCATCTGACCTTGCTGACCCCTGAATGACCTTGTTGTGACTAACTCTACCACCAATACTCAAAACTCATATCCATACGTCCAAAGCATGGCCAAGTAACCCAATCACGACCCTGGATAACCTTTGACCCCAAAATGACCCCTCGAAACATAACCACTAAACTCGTACGCGAAACTCTACCACAATACCAAAACTCATGTACTCCCTACGTCAAAGCACATCCACGTTACCCGATAACGACCCTGGATGACTTTGACCCCAATGATCCCTCGAAAACATGACCACAAACATCGTACGGCGAAACTCTACCACCATACCAAAACTCTATCATACGCCAAAGCACGGTTAAGTTACCCGAAACAACCCCGGGATGACCCTTTGCAGGGAGCTGCCAACATTGATTCGAATCAGGGAGATTTGATCCTGGAATCAGGGAGATTTGATTAGAATTCAGGGAGATTTTAAAAAAAAATAGCGAGGATTTCAGTGTAATACCTCCCCAAGAGGGATACAGCTCCAATGGATCTTTCTTAAAGATCAATTGAAAGCTCCACATTTAAAGGTGCCCTTGTTCCGATCGCCTCTGGGACCCCACTGGTTTTAACCCCCGGAAGTAGTATAAATTTTAAAGGCCGTATTTTTTCTCATTATCGTCCTGAATTTCAGCTTCCAAATCCCTTCTTTGTAAAGATATTTAGTGGTTAACCATCAATATTAAAAAACCCCCCACAGTAGCGATAGGGCCTTGCAATGTGCATTATCGCTTCTATTATCAAGTTCGTTTCCCACGATACTGATGGTAATTGGATGCAGGTGCCAAGCTCATATCAAGTGAAGAACACGATACACATAAATCGGAACCCCCACCTTTAAGAACTGTCAGTAGAACTTAAGCATTGGATTTTTTTTTTTAAGAATGAACTGGAAAAAGGTTGAAAGTAAAAGTCAACTTTAAAGGTTAGTAATCTTAAAACGAAGCCACCTACATAGTTATGACTGCATCATGAGATAAGCTCTTTCAAATAAAGCTGTCCCGACAAAAATTGACAGGGCCTC
>JAMKCH010027493.1:0-17906 GCA_023653785.1 Ophioderma brevispina | reverse complement strand
TTTGCTTAAAATAGTGATAATGCTATTTGATATGCGTGTATGTTTAAGGTGCAACAAGAGATTTCAAGTCGTACATATTTTCTGTGATATGTAGTGATTTCATATAGATTAGAAATGCAATGAATTCCCTACCTTTTATTTGGCTACAGAAATAACTTAAAATAAAAACAAAAGGTGATTTGTATATGTTTCTATTTCAATAGAAAACATAGGCTGAATTTTGTATAAATTTGCTCCTATAGGAAATTAGAAATTTCACAATTTTTGTACCAAGGAAACAGTTCTCAGCTTAATTCTTTCAGATGGGAATATTTTTGATAGAAAGCTTTACAACAGTGCAAAAATCAGAATTTTCACATTTTTAGGGACACCTGGTATTTGAAATCTCTCATTGCACCTTTAAAATCTATATTCAAATTATATCAAATATTGCAACTTTTTTGAAAGTATCAGTTGTGATCTAAAGGGAAATGCACTCAGAATAAAACGTTGTCTTGCTGGTGTAAATCAGGGAACACAATGTGATATTATTATGTGTACTTAATGAAGCATGTATTTAGTGGTGTGTGCCCTTACACCCTGCAGTGACTACAGTCGGTCAGAGAACAATTAATTTTTGTCCTTTAATTTCAAAATTGTGTATTTTTATGACCATATTTGGAATCAGCATAAAAATGTATTCAAATGAGTCCCAACAAGCCTAGTATTAGGTGGTATGGCGGATGGCCTATGTGCTATGGCTTCTCAAATGATCAAAGGTTATCTGGGAAGCCATCTCAAAAGCCACTAATTTAAGTGCTATAATCTGTACAGAATCTACCAGAATTGAAAAGTTAAAAACCTCATGTTGGTGTAGCCATATCAAAAGCCACTAACTTATGTGCTATAATCTTAACAGAATCTACCAGAATTGAAGTGCTTAAAGCTCATGTTGATGTAGCCATATCAAAAGCCACTAACTTAAACCCTGACTCAGATATTTCGAAATATAATTGTTTTTGTGCAGTAATTAAAAATAGTCATCTAGAACTGAAGATCCTCACCTAGAATGCTTAATTCCAAAGTTAGAGACAAATCAGTCTTTCCGTTTTCATGCAGTAAACATTTTATGCACAGTATGAAAGTGCCATAGGATACCATGTATAACAAAAATTCCGGATCCAGAATTTTATAATGAAGTGGTGATTTTCTAAATGAAGGACTTCGATTTGAGCTTAGTTATTTCATACAATGATTAGCATATGGACTAGCATTATGTACATGCAAAAAACACAATTTGTTTGGAAATTGAGTACGCCCTCATCGGGAAATCTCTGAGTCAGTCTTTAAGTGCTATAATCTTAACAGAATCTACCAGAATTGAAAAGTTAAAAACCTCATGTTGATGTAGCCATATCAAAAGCCACTAACTTATGTGCTATATAATCTTAACAGAATCTACCAGAATTGAAAAGTTTAAAACCTCATGTTGATGCTACCATCTCAAAAGCCACTAACTTTGTGCTATAATCTATACACAATCTACCAGATTGAAAATTGCTAAGGACACTCTCAGTGATCCATCCGAACGAGTCAAAATATTTGAAATTTGCAGGAATAGCTTAAAAGTGAAGGATAAGTTTGTAGAATTCTCATAAGTTATTTTTTCCAACTGAAAAATAGATAGAAAACTAAGCAAACAGCAATATTCAACGATATGAATCTCCATTCAATTACTTGCAGTAGTAGGTGTCCATACAGACAGTTATGACTAGAATATCCAATTTTGTCCTTATTAGGCTGCTTTTGGCCTTGTAGGGCATGTTAGGACACTATACTGTTACCAATGCAAAGTCTGATTTTTGATGATTTTTACATTTTCTTCTTTAGCAATCACTGATGTGCCTTTTAAACCTCATGTTTAATGACCATGCCAAAAGCCACGAAATATGTGCTATAATCTATACAGAATCTAGCCAGAATTGAATGCTTAAACATCATGTTGATTTAGGCCATCTCAAAAGCCACTAACTTTATGTGATATAATCTATGCAGAATCTACCATGATTGAAATGGTTCAAACCAAATGTTTGATGGCAATGAGTAAGAGAAACCCAGTTGAATATTATTGAAATAAAGATGTTTAAATCCACAACCTTGCAATTTTGTATTTTCCCGTCTGTAAATGAATATAATTTGTGGTCTTTTGAGACCCTGTGATACAAGCATAATTTGCTCATACACCAAAGCCGCAAGATCTGAATCAACTAAAATTTTGATTTAGCTTTTCTCAAGATATATGTAAAAAAGATAAATAAAACAAGGGTTTACTTTTAGAATGGTAAGTGCACCAGGGGGTACAGGGTCATGTTTAGAGGGAGCAAGCTCATACTTTTTCTGGTGTTATCATTTTGGCCTGGTACAATACGGTCTTGCCCCAATCACGCACGCACAGCATGCATGCATACATTAGGATCTTTCCCAACTTAACTCCCTACTTTCCCTTTCACTTCTTTCTCTTTTCCTTTTCCTTTTTTTGCCTTTCCCTTCATTTTTCCCAGTAGCGTGAGCCGGGCCATATCTACCAAAATGTACTTTTAAAGCGGCACTGGCACATTTTCACAAAATATGAAATGTCTCACTTTGCTCTCAAATGATAGCCTAGGCCATTGGAAGAACAGCGATATATTTTACACATAAAAATAACATACCCCAAAACGATATGACCTTTGATATGATATAAAGACATCCGGTAATTTGTAGGCCAACCTCTAAGTTTTCCATAACTTAACACAATGATGGTATATTACATGAATAT
Source organism: Ophioderma brevispina (assembly GCA_023653785.1). Lineage (NCBI taxonomy): Eukaryota > Metazoa > Echinodermata > Ophiuroidea > Amphilepidida > Ophiodermatidae > Ophioderma > Ophioderma brevispina. The sequence continues at coordinate 15,109 of JAMKCH010027493.1, read as the reverse complement.
TTTTGACTCGTACTCACTGATATTAAAACCACAAAATGGTTTAAGACCGTCCAACAGTGTGCTAGCGGGGAAACATGCATTCGGCTTGCGTAAACCCATTTGCGTTGGTCTGCTGAATTTAACGTCGCCGGCGACGCTAAATTTAAAATCGTTCTGTTTACCCCCATAAGGAAGCTATTTCTTGGTCTTAATCATTTCGAGTGAGGGCTTTTTGTAATACAAGCCTTACGACTGCAAAATAATCGATTTTGAAAAATCTTGAGGGCGCACTATTTTTCAAATGTGCCAGTGTTTCTTTAAAGGGTCACTGAGTCAAGGTTAAAACACAGCTGATTTCAGAAAATTATATTTTTTTGAAGATGCAACAAGAGATTTCACAAAACAAATGTCCCTGAAATGTGAAAATTCCAACTTTTGCACTATGTTAAGCGTCTCATAAAAAAATCCCTGTGTTAAAGGATTAAGCTGAGAATCATTTCTTTGGAACAAAAATTGTGAAATTTTTTGAGTTACTATTGGAGCAAATCCTAATTCAGCTTATTGTTATGTATTGAAATATAAGCCATCAAAATCCTTTTTTTCACTTCAAGCATTTCTGTATAGCCAAATACAAGGTAAGAAATCTATTGATTGTCTTATCAATATGAAATCAACTACATATGACAAAGAATAACATGGATGCCTCAAATTCTCTCATTGCACCTTTAAGTGTAAGAATTTACCAAACCTAAAGTAAAAACATTAGGGTTATCCTCAATATGTTATTGTGATTGGCAATAGTACATTCTTTAGTGTTGCATGGAAATATTTCTTTACTACTGTCTCTTCTTTTGGAAGTAAACTGACAGTCAAAAAGCTATCTTAAATTAATTAGTGCCCAGGGTGCTCATCTCAAAATAGATTGAAATATCTTTATATAATTAAATCAGGCCATCTCCTTTAAAATAACATGTACTACATATTGTTTAGGAGTATGACCCATTGTAATTATCAACATTTTAACACTTGTAACAACAGAGCAGCTGTTACAAATCTATGCAAATTAAATTTCAGGTCAATTCACTCTGTCTTTGGAGACAGGAATCAAAATCAGAGGAATTGGATAGGGCAGTGATTTTCTATATTTGATTAATGCTTTACATTTTGTGTGGGATTTATCTCGCCTTAACAGTTTGGATTTGTCAGAAATAAGTGTTATTAGGATTATAAATCGCCAATCTAGCCCTGTTTGTGTGTTGTTTGTTTTTATTTCTTTGTTTTTGTTTAGGTGAATCTGATGGTAATGCTAATCCAGAATGAGTGAGGGTGGGTTTTTGACAAATAAATGCAATTTCATATTGAGTTTTGGGGTTTAAAGTGACAGGAGGAGATTTTTTTGAGGATACAAATTTCTCTCAAATTGCACTGGATCGGTCGTAGACCACCTACCGAGAACGTTTCAGAAGTTTATTAGAGAAGCAAGTACAAAAGAAACCATAAACCTTGTTTTGAACTTGCCTACTATCGTAATCGTCCCTATAGAAAACCATGCATTGAATTTCTGTCGTGCATGACAGAAATTACTAAATCGTCATCTTATTACATAAAGACGGCATATTTGGCTAATTCACTTCAGGTGTTATCTAATATATTGGTAAGCATTCCAAATATGCAAAAACCAGGGTTAAAAAAAATCGGGCAGCTTCTTTCTGGAAATCTCATGTCTCTTTAAGGTTCAGAATTCTGTTATGTCCTGTGTGTGTTTGTTGTGTCCATCTCTCTGTATGTGTGTGTTGGCATGTGATTGTGTGTGCTTATGTGTAGTTCTTGCCACATGTTGAGTGCTTACAGGCAAGGACATGCCTTCACACTGAGATGATTAGGTAAGTGCATGTAATGAGAGTCAAACGAAGGTACATAGCAACTTGGTCATCCACAGCATTGTAAAGACTTGGGGTGGTATTCTGAAAGAGTCTTAACTTTAGACCAGGGTTTAGACAAGGGTGAAGTCCTACAGAAGGGACTTTTTCCTCCAAACATACTGTGAAAAGTGAAATGTAACGGGTTGAGAAAATTCCTCATGGATGGCCATTTCGGCCCATCCATGAAGAATTTTTATCCTGTTACAGCACATTTTAGAGTAAGTTGGAAGGAAAAAAGGTCCACTCATTGTAGGGGACTAACCATGGTTTAAACCAGTTCTAAATTAGTCTCCCTTTTAGAATACCAGCCTAGTAGTTTGATATCTAGCTTGCAAGCGAATAGCAGTATTTAGGTAAAACTGAGAAACAATTTAAATAGCAGGGTACTAGCTATAGTGAAGAGTGTACACTTCCGTATAAAATTGTGAATTTTTACACACAAGTACTTAGGCATGATACATCATAAAATGGATGGAAGAACTTGCCAACCCCCCTTGCTAGGACCCCAAAGATAAATATTAAGGCAAATCTGTGAAAAAAATTTAAAGAAGGTGATTTTCAACTGAATTTGGTAGGGAAAGGTTGTCACATTTACCAAAATAAAGTGAGTTATCGTAGGGGGTGGGGAAATTGGTTCCTTCGGGAGTCAAAGGTCAATACAGAGGTAAAATTTGAAATTGACCAATCAGTGTTGAAAAGTATACCAAGTTAATAGTTTAATATAGGATCCAAAAGGTAAGTTTGTACTATCTGGGGCCGAAAGTTTGAGTTATAGGCTAAAAACAGCAAACATCATAAAAATTGTCATTTTCAGTTGTAAGGGTCAAATTTTAAAATTACTCGATTTGGAATAAAAAATGGTGCAATTTATAGATGGAGCTCATATAATAGGATAAAAATAAGAAATAGTTTTGAGGGTTTCTTAAATGCTTACTTAACAAAGTAGGGGGGGGAAACACGGTCAAGCCCCATTGACGACAATGGATGTTGACATTTGGTGCCCATACATTGGGAAAATCATTTTTGACAGTCAAAACATTCCTATTTAATCCTATGAGCTCCATCAATAATTAGCACCATTTTTTATTCCAACAAAATCGGGATATTGTAAAATTGGACCCCTGTACAACTTGAAAATGACATTTTTAGTGATTTTTTGCTGTTTTTTAGCCTATAACTCCAAAAAACTTTCGGACGCAGATAGTACAAACGTAGAAAATGGGGGTCATCCTATGATTTAAATATTAAATTGGTAATTTCAACATGAATTTGATCAATTTCAACATTGACCCCTGTTATTGACCTGTGACTCCGGAAAAACCAATTTCCCCACCCCCTACGAAACTCACTTTTTTTGGTAAATGTTGACACCCATTCCTACCAAAATCAGTTGAAATAGTTCTTTAAATTTTTTGTCACAGTTGAAACGTACTTTAGGGATATTATTAAGGACCCAGCTGGGTATCAAGGTTCTACAGGGGCCAAAAATTTAAAATGCTCCAATCATGTGAAAACACTGACCACTCTTCTCAGATTACAAGGATTCTAAAGTCGAGTTACACTATCTGTGGTGGTTTATAGTTTTGGAGTTATGGTAAAAAACTGTAAAAATGGTGAAAAAAGTCAACTTTGGTGTGTATATGGGTTGAAAGTTAAAAAGTTGCTTTGATTCAGGTAACATGTGGTGCAAATTGTTTCTGTAGCTTAAAGGATTGAAATGGGGGATAGTTTAGCTTATCTATTATGCTTAGTTTTCATGTTCTCCAACAAAATAGGTAACAGGTCAATAGAATCCAATAGCTGCCAATAGCTGTTGACTTTATTCACCATTTTGGTTAATAACCAAATATGTAAGATAGTCAAAACTATTCCTATATTTCATTCTATGAGCTGAACCAACAATTTAAACTTTTAATTGTTGACGCCTGTACAAACCAACATTGACTTTTTCACCATTTTTACAGTTTTTACCCCATAATTCCAAAACTATAAGCCATAGATAGTATAAACTATACCTTTTTGGAATCCTTGTAATCAGACAAGCATTATGTGTGCTTTGTCAACAAAATTGGAACAATTTAAATCTGTTTAATCTGGAAATCCAAGCTGGGGCAATGGAAGGGGGTGTGGAAAGTGCTTCCATCTTTTTTTTTTTTTTTTGATTATCAGTGCATAAAGTACTTATGTACCAAAATTGCACACTCACATGAGATCTGTGCACTACATTCCCCACTAAAAGATGTTCTTCTTAACCTCCAAATGCTCAAGATTCTCATCCCTAAATATTGATACACCTTCCCAGAATCCTTTGCAGTATTGAATTGAACTGAATAATGCACAAAACCCTTTTAAATAATGCACAAAACCTCACGTGGTTCTGTGCCTTATTTAGCTCAATTCAATTCTGCAAAGGATTCTGGAAAGGTGTAATTTTCTGCTAGGCTTATGATTGTTTCATCACTTGGACTAGCAAGCAAATGGTTCCCTGTGTCAGGCTGTGTGTTTGTTGTTGCTGCATTTTGTGTGTGAGGGTGTTTGTGTGTGTCTGTGTCAAATTTTTCAATCAGACTCAATTGCATTTTAGTAATTAAAGGTGCTTGTTCCGATTTATGTGTATTATGTTCTCTACTTGATATGAGAGCCTGGCACTCGCACATACACCCCATCAAGTACCGTGGGAAACTAACTTGCGGTTTTGATGGTAGCCGCAAAAATGCATGTTGCAAAGCCCTATTCAACACTGTGCTAATATCGATGGTTAACCACTAAAATGGCAGTTTTTTGTTTATATCTTGGGAATGAAATGGATTTGAGGGCTCAAATTTCAGGACGACAAATAGAAAAAACAGCCTTTCATCTGATATCAAAATCGATACTACTTCCGGGTAAATCAGGGGGTCCCAAAGACGATCGAAACACGCAGTTTTAAATAAAGAACACACCATGTTTAACCAACTTCAAAGGTAATGAAAAATTTACTGGTATATCATACAAAATTCATGGTACATTTCAATTTCATCCATTGCAAAATTTCAAAAGGTAAAAAAATGCTTTAAAGGTACGTGTTCCGATTTACCCGGAAGTAGTACATATTTGAAAGGCTGTATTTTTCTCATTATCGTCCTGAAATTTGAGCCTTCAAATCCATTTCATTCCCAAGATATAAACAAAAAAACTGCTGTTTTAAAGGGGGATGGCCCGATTCAAGGATATGACGTTTTCATCTTGATAGATTGGCCTTCACCCAAAAAGCCCACCTGTAAAGTTTCGCGCCGATATTTCAATGCGTTTTCATGTGAGAGCAGAAAACCTGATTTCGTAAGCCCCATAGAGTACTGTGTAAAATTAATATTGGTCGACCAAATTGGGGTACATTTTCGCTCATTACTTCCAAACCAAACGTCCTTTGGCTCTAAGATTTCACAGGGTAAATGAGAAAAATAGTAGCTTCTGATACCAAAATGTTGACCACTTCCGGTAAAATCTGGGCTTCTGGGGACAAGGCTATTAGCGATCGGGCCATGGACCTTTAATGGTTAACCATAAATATTAGCACAGCATTGAATAGGGCTTTGCAATATGCATTATTGCTTCTACCATCAAAACCACAAGTTTGTTTCCCACGGTACGTGATGGGGAGTATGTGCAGGTGCCAGGCTCTCATATCATGTAGAGAACACAATAGTCATAAATCGGAACAAACACCTTTAATTTGACCATGTAAATTGAAAAATGCTCTGGTCGGAACAGTGGATGCAACGTTTGATGAGGAAATATAATTATGTGCTGGGAATATGGAGTGTGTAATTACATTGCAATGTAATATGTGATTAGTGGAAATGATTTTATGGTGCCAGATGGCAGAGGGTGTGGGCAAATCAGATCACTTGAGCTATCTGATTATCATCGCAAACAGACTAAGAAGAGGCATGTTTCATGATAGAGGGGTTCAAGAGAAGATATCAGTAGCTTCCCACAATGCATTGCTTCCAGTGGAGGTTTTGTACAGCTACTGATGTGGATTGTTAGTGGTGAAACATAGCTAAATTAACAGCATTGATCACAAACTTGCATTTTAAGAATGTTTCATCTCTAATGGATTCACATGACTACCTGTACAAAAATCTCTATTGGAAGCAATGCATTGTGGGAAGCTACTGATATCTTCTCTTGAGGGGTCCAGTGGTTTGGCCTTATGTAGAAAACACATTTTTCAGAACAACCTTTTGGCCATTTTGTCAGATGTTTTACCTATTTTAAACTCATGAAATTCACAAAAGCAAAATCTGGTAGAAATTTGAGTTGCCTGCAACAAGTAGTTATCAAGATATGACTGTTTGACGGGTGAATGTTAAAATTTTGATACACACAATTTTCCCAATTTTGTCCGTCAAATGTAACATTCGCATGAAAAACAGTATTTGGTTTGTAAAAATTACCTGAAAACAGGATTGCTTGAAATTTGGCTTGATATGAATAAGGAACCTAAAATACATATTACATCTATCAAAATATCAAATCCTCTCACAAAGAGTAGGTCACATCCAGCGCTTAGAAACCTTGGTATTTTGCTCTCTATAAATGTTTATTATTATTATTATTCATCATGTTTGTTGCTAATGTTACATTTCATGGACATATTGGATGGTATTCTGAAAGGGAGACTAAATTTAGACCTGGGTTTAAACCAGGGTTAGTCCTACATGAGTGGACCTTTTTCTTTTCAAAATATTGTTAAAGTTAATTGTAACGGGTGAGAAAATTCCTCATGGATGGGCCGTTCCATGAGGATTTCTCACCCATTAAAGCACATTTTTTGAATATATGTTGAAAGGAAAAAAGGTCCACTCATGTAGGAATAACCCTGGTTTAAACCCACGTCTAAAGTTATTCTCCCTTTCAGAATACCAGCCATTGTGTCCATCAAAATATGTAACTTTTGCAGTAAGAAAAGGGGAATTTTAGGTTAAAAATTACATTTCTTGCCCAAATTTACTTTTGGAGTGTAGTGTGTCTTGCTTCAAAACTTTCCAATTGGTAAAATGCCCCAAGATTGCATTTGATATTTGAAATTACACATTTTATGTAAAATCAGGAAGATTTGTACCCCTATTTCGTAAAACTTGCCAAGAGTGTTTAAAGGTGGGTGACAACCTTGTTCCTCCACTTCCCATCAAAATTGAGATTTTGGTATTAGAAAGAAGTTTATATTTTTCTCATTACCTCAGTAAAATTTAAGGCCCTGGAAATGCAAATGTTCCCTTTCAATGTTATGAACAAAAATGTGGTTGACCACATTAATTAACACACACTAGTCCATATATTTTCTCTCATAATAAACGTTTATGATTGTCTCATATCACACGGCTAGGAACCAATGAAATTGTTTAAACTATCTCATGTGTTTAAGAATGATATTTAAAACATTGCCTTGTTGAAATTCTGTTTTGAAATTGATAAACACTTCATGAATAATTTGTTATTGATGACAGGATGTGTAACCTTGTTCTACTTTTCAAGAGTCTGACTAATAAATGTGACTCTCTGCAGTAACCTGAGGGTGTATTGGTCCATCCCATAATGCACCAGTTTTGGGAAATAGGGTCATGTGATCCCACAAAAAATCATATTCTTAACACATAAATTCCCTAACCTTTACGCTCATTTTAGTCCACAAAGCGCTAGTACTTAATTTTAGCATGATCAGGACATAGGTAATTTTTAGCATGATCATGAGATGTCCTTTTCTTAAACTTATGGAACACTTTATCCCAAAGTACTGACATGTGTTTAGTACAGTACAGTATAGGCACATTGCAATGCATTATGGGATTGGTTCAAAACACTCTCTCCACAGTGGCCTAGTTGTTCATCATCCAAGATCATAGTTTTTGGTTTATTTGTCACAATTAATGTTGTTTATTTGAACATGTACACATTGGCAAGCTCAAGATAAATGTACATGTATGTAGTCTTTTATTGAGTTCTACCATTTTTGTGGGCCGCCAGCTAAAATTCTAGTTTATGACTGCAGATTTGCTTGAAGTAGTCGATAAAAAAGGTGTGGAAATTATCTGAGAATTTTCCACAACAACTGCTTTCTAGAGGAGCACTATATGTTGTCTGGGGATTTGACGAAAGCAGGAAAAAAAATGTCTTCTCGTCATGTAATGGGCATCTTTGTGGAAATGTATTTTGCATATGATATGTGTATACGTAGGTACATCAGCTGGTCTGTTGCCAAGGTAGATTAAGGCTGATTAAATATTGTCATTTCTAATAACATGATGCAACAAGAAATTTGTCCAATAAGGGAGTGCATTGAAAATTCACACATCAAAGTATGTTAAAATACAATTAATACAACATGAGACCACAAGAATGCTGAGATTGTTTTGCTCACTTTCTGTTTTTGTAGCAGATAGACATTTCATCCATGTATGTAAAAATTATCAAGTCTACAATGAATCATGAATGAGTGCCAGGGCTATCAAGCTGCCAAATTTGGAGGCTTCAGGCTACTATACATATTGGGCTAGAGGTGTTAAGATATCCATATCTAATTTTATATGACCTTTGACCTCTGAGGTCAAGACTACCAATGGATGGTGAGGGGGTTCCAGAGCTATCTACCTATTAAGTTTGAGGCCTGAGGCTACTATACTTAGTGAGTTAAAGCTGTCCAGGTGTGTAATCGGTGGGGTGGTGGTGGGGGGCAGAGTGCCTCCTCAGAATTTTTTTTAGGGAAGTTGGGAAGGAAAAGACAGAAATTCAAGCTAAATGAGCCCTCTTTGCACCCTTTTGCCCTGTGAACAAGACATTTTTTGCTTGGATTCAGGACATGTCTTGCACCTACCATGAATTTGCTGGCTATGTACCTGCCAAAACCTGTGATAAGACCAAAAGCTGAGTGGGTTCCTCTGGGTTCAGCTAAAGGAATTTGGAAGAAGTGCACATATTGTTCACAAAGCCATATTACAACTCCAACCAATAGTTTAACAGGACAGGAGGAGATTTTTTGAAAATACAAATTTCTCTCAATTGAACTTGGTCAGTTGTAGAACACCAACCAAGAACATTTCGAAGGTTTATTGTACAAACAAGTGAAAAAGGAAAAAAAAACTTTGTCTGCTTTCGTGAATCATTCCCATAGAAAAGCATGTTTGATTTTCTGTTGTGCATGACAGAAAATGCAAAATTACCAACTTAATGATCTTATTACATAACAATGGCATATTAGACTTCGGTGTTATCTGATACATAGGTAAGCATTCCTAATATGCAAAAAACCTGGTTTCAAAAAATATTGAGGCCGCTTCTTTCTGGAAACGTCCTCGTGTCTCTTTAAAGCTCTTGTCTGCTGTAAAGCTGGTCTATGCATATATAGTTACCATCTGGCCAGACCTGTGAGAGATTGCAATCCAATTACAATTCCAGAGTTAAAAGGTGCATTGAGTTAACTGGCTTTCTGTAGCAGTTTACTCACTGTCTACGATAACTTAGATACATTTCTTGAAATTAGAATGTGTGAATTACTTAAAGGTGCATTTCGTGATTTCAGCACCTTCCTTTTTATTCATTGATCACTAGATATCCTTGAGAAAACCTTATTCTCAAAATTTGAGCTGATCCCGATCTTGCGTTTTTGTGTTATGAGCAATTGCTCATTTCCCACAGTTCCATAGGCTACTGTGCTGTAATTTCTGTCCGTTTATGGACAGAAAATACAAAATTGTGAATTTCTTACGGATGCGACCAAATTTGCACGTAAGATGCGGCACACATGGATTACTAAGGCTAACGGTTCAGATGATATAAAAATCTCAAAATTTTTTAGGTAAATCGGGGGACGAGGTTGTGGATCACGAAATGCCCCTTTAAACACTTTTTGCCCAGAGTTCCCACTTGAAGGTAGGTAGTCCAATATTTTTTATATGATGTTTTCTCCCTCTCATGGAAACCTGTCAATAAAACATCTGAGTACAAAATTTGAGTTAAAATTGTTCCAATGATTTACGTATTAGATGCAAAAAATGTATATCAAAGTTGGCCGTAGAACAACTATGATCGACCACATTTGAGTTGAGGATATCGTTGTATTTTTGTTCATTCCATCTGAAGGAAACATTATCCAGACTACTGGTAGTAGTAGTAAAACAGGATTTGTCCCTGCTAATGCACAGCTGTTTGACCCCATGCAAATTGTCTCTTTTATTTTTAGAACAATTGTAAGCAGTGGCGACACAATTTTGACAATTGATATTAGTAGGGACATGCAAGAGCTATTATCTCTGCAAAAATCAGACAATTCCATTGTGGAAATCTTGCCATATAGACCTACAAAGGATATGATTTGTATGTTATAGCGCTCTCTATATGCCCATTCTCAATAGAAAGACGTGAAAAAATAGATTATTAAGAAAAATCATATTTGCCGCAATGAAATTTAGTAAAATTTTCACAGGATGTACGGGGGGACTAAATAATCCCAATTAGTTGTCAAAACTGTGTCGCCGACGATAATTTTTGTTTTATTCTGGTTTTGTCATAATAAATGAGACTTTCAAACAGCTATGAACGGGGGTGGCCTGATACACCTCACATTGAGGGCCTTCAGCAAGACTGTTGTGTGAGGATTTATTGGAGCAAAAGATAATTGACCGGATGTCCTTCCTGGCATCAATGTGCTGGATGGCCACCATTAGCTCTCCAGAGCCGATGCCCTGAAGTTGTAGGTAGATCTTCTTTTTAGTTCTTCAGTGTAACCAGCAACCCTCCTCATCGGATTTCATTAGAAACCTGTTGGGGGGAGACGGTTTAGCTGCCGACAACCCGGCCCTGGGAAAGGTAGTACTGGTTACCAGGATACCAGTAGCAGACCCTCAAGAAAACATGACCTGACTTGTGCTATGAAATATATTATTCTTTCTTCTGATTCCAAAATCTCAATGGAAGAAGTACTGGAAAATAGAGAAGATGCCTTCCAGACCTCAAAACACCTGAAAATAATGGATTTGGTGGGCAAACTGGAATTTACACTTGAAACTGAAAGTTCAAACTGTCAATTTTGGGGAAGTGTTGACTTTAAGGGTTATATGCAAGAGAAACCAACTTGTAATGCAGGCCAAAATAGTCACAATTGGACTGATATCCTGAAAAAAAAGATAAAACAGCTGGAAACTGAAAATCACAACCTATTTCTAAAGGCAGTCCTGTAACTATATAATCAGACTATTTGCACATTTTTTGGGAGCTACAAGTGGACTTTAAGTGGAACATGAATGTTAAAAGTAAAAAAAAAGACAACAAAATGTACACATCATGAATGCTCCTTTTCTTTGAAGGACCACAACTTTAAGGTAAGATCATCGGCTATGGCTTCATGCCCAGATCTTGAAACTAGGCTAGGTCAATACAATATGACATGGAGGAATTACCCATATTTGACTCTTCCAACTGTCAATAAAGATGAATATTTTGGATTTGGACAAAAATGTACCCTGTGTATATATTTTATTTTACAGTATTAAGATTTTTTTCATGTGCAGACTATAGTTCGTTATTAACACTAATCCCCCTCCCCCAAAAAAGTTGTTATTAAAATTACCCCTAAAAACAAAAAACATCTTTCCAGAAAAAAGTTAAGTCCACCTTCGTATCCACTTCAAATTTCCTATCATTTCCTTATCCTAATTTTGATAAAAAACATGGGTGTTAATTCTTTAAAAGTGAACAAAACCACATACGTAAAGGCTACTAGGCTAGATTTTTGTATTTGCCTTTAAACCATCAAAGTGCATCTACTGCACACAATATGCGTCATCACAGATCGTAATCTAATTGCTCTGAGGTTCCTATCAAATCCTTTCTATCAGTCCATTACGTCTATACTCTGATGGCTACTCAATAGTCCGGAAATACTTGTGTTTTGTTTTTTGTTCATCAAAGAACTCGTCTTCAAGCACACACGTGTCTGTGAAAAGAACATGTTGAGGGTTCAGAGCAAAAGGCCCCATCTGCAATAGCTGCCAGGTGTTAGATTCGGTAGGTATAACACTTAATAAGAACACAACTGACAAATGGCAGCTATTGCAGAAGGGGCCTTCTTGCACTTAACCCTCGAATTGTGTTCTGTAAAGTGCATACTCTATCTCACCCATGTTTACAATGATAGATGTTTACAATATATCTGTGACAGTGTTAATAGGTCTTTTTGTACTATAGTAATTAAATAAAAAGTGAGAAATAAAAGGAAAATAAATATGTGGAGTGACCTTACAAAAACCTGCTTCATTCAATTTATATACAGTTCTCCACATAAGTAGATTGTAGTGGTCAGTGATTTGATAGAATAGTTAACCTTTGAGTATTTCTATTATTAGCTTCAACTTCTGGAAAATATATTCTCTGGCAGAGCAGAGATGATTGGTATTACAGAAGCCAGTATTTGGTTAATTTGATATGACAAATTGTTTCCTTGATCGTCTTTGCGTTTTTTTACCTTGCGTGTAAAGAAAATAGACCATCAAGATATGCAAATTACATCGAAATGATTATTTAAATTGCAAGAGGAAATTATTGCTTAAATAATCATCATAACTCAACATGTTATATGGGTAATTTGATAATGTGTAAAAAATTAACAACATTTTAAAAAGCTGTAACTAAAAACTTACCCCAGTGACATGTTGTTTGTTTAGTGAATTTCAAATATATACAATATATAAAATCGTTACAATACAGCCGGAAGTCAATATTATTTATATTAAAGGCTGACTCAGAGATTGCAAAATAATTCTTTTGTGTCATTATTAAACTAGAACTAAAGCTAGTAACCTAAAATGCAAAATTCAAAGTTGAGATAAATCTGATTTTTTGTTTTGATGACTAGTAACAGTTATGTTAGTATTACGTTGCCATGGATACGGTGTTATAACAAAAAATGAGGGATCTGGGAATTTTTTTAATAAAACAAAGTTGTGATTTCAATATGAAGGACTTTGATTTGAGATTAGCTATTTCACACAGTGATTATACTATTTATCAAAATACCTTTTACAAGAGGTACGCGCGCGTCATCCAGAAGGGGCGGGGCTTAGCAGTAGAATGCACGATCACATTTACGCGCATCACGCTTACAGTACGCTTATCTTGTAAAGGGTACTTTGACAAAGAGTATAGTATATGGACAATTATTTTGTATATGCAAAAAGTATGATTTGTTGGAAAATTGAGGGCACCCTCCTCGGGAAATCTCTGAGTCAACCTGTAAAGAGACCTGTCATGGAAGTATTGGTGGCGCTCTCAAATTACTTCTTTGCATTATCAGTGCATGGAGTGATTTCTCATTCCTTTTTAACACATTTGAAAAAGTTTGTTTGCAATGTAAATGCTAATTTTTGGATAGGTAAGGCAGGGGGATCGAGGCTATAGATCATGATATGCTGCTTAAATTTAATGCATTTTCATGACAATATTTGAAACCGGCTTGTAACCCATATGCAAGCTACCGGAGTTGAAAGGGTTAGCATCCACTTCCCAGGTCCACTTTGTTCAGTGGAAGTCTATAGAAGGCCTTAATTCTGAGAGAGCTGTATCATAGGTAATCAAGGGAAATTGCACCAATCGACTTTGTGAAAATTGTAAACTCAGATCCTCCGCTATCGAAGATAAAATAAATTGTAATTATACTTTCTACCTGCTGAGCAGTACTATTTGCAATCTCCCATCCAAAAGAGTGCATAAACCATGTGATTTGATGAGCTTTGTGTAATTGTCACCTGCTAGGATTATTTCTGTATGGAATAGTGTGTGAATGAATTGGTACCTCATACTGAAAAAAATATTGAAATTCATTATACACATCCTTGTCGAAGCTCAATTAAACGTTGCAGGAAAGACCAACAAAAGTTTTTTTTCAATCTGATCATCAGCCAAATGTGATTTTTTTCCTCACAAAATTTGGTTGTATTGTGCCTACTAAATTATGCTGACTGTGTACATTAGCCACTGGAATAACCAAAACTCTATGTCTACACAAGTTGTATATTGTTGTGGGAGTGTGTACTATATCAGTAAATTTCCCAATCTTCACTCTTAAAACAGAAATCATTCTAAGATGTACATCTACAAATGATTTAACTTGGTTATCTCTTCTAAGTGTAGGTGGATCCTTGGCAGTTTGGAGAATTATAAAGTTGAAAATTTCAAGTGTTTGTCTTGTTACTATTTATTAATAGACCATTAAAATAATTGCAACTTGAGATTATGATGCAAATTAAAATTGCATTTAAGGCTGCATGTAATAAAACTGGTAAAATGGAGATTTAAAAAAACACAACTAAGTCAAAGATTTGGTGTAAATTTTGCTGTTCTTTTTTAAGCTAGAGTGGTGGGGATGATTATTAGCACTTTAATGTTAAATAAACCACTTCCTATCATTGTGTTGTTTTATAATATCAAGGCGGACAAACTTAATGATTGACACTTTTCTTTTGTGCAGGCGCCCTATTATGGCTGGTGCTTATTTGCAGTGGACAGGAAGTACTTCATGGATGAACTAGGGGTTAGGATGTGGTCTGGATGTTGTGGGGAGGGGAACAGTATGATTGTCTTTCAAGGTACGTCATACACCCCTGAGGATAATATGGGGCTATCTATGGCATGAAATGGGGGGAGGGGAACAGTATGATTTGTCTTTCAGGTATGTCCTACACCCACTGAGCTGTAAGGGGATATCTAGGGCCTGAATGTGTGTGGGGAGGGAAAACGTATGATTTGTCTTCAAGGTATGGCCTACCACCCTCTGAGATTATATGGAGCTATCTATGGCTGAAGGTGTGGGGAGGGGGACAGTATGGATTTGTCTTTCAAAGGTGTCCTACACCCCCTGGATTAAATAGGGTTGTAGCTATGGTCTGAATGTGTGGGGAGGGAACCACCTGTTTTACAAGCTGTAATGATGCATTAGATGTGTGTGGGGAGCAGTTAATATAAGCGTCTTTCAAGGATGATTGACATCACCCCCTGACTACTATGTGGGTCATATACGTTAAATGGCTCAGAGATATTTAAATATATTTTTTTTGGTTATTTTATTAAAATAGGCGCAAAGAATAAAGATAGATACCTAAAATGCTCAGTTCTAAAGTTTGAGATAATCCAGTTTTCGTTTTTGATGCAGTAAAACCATTTATGTAATTTGGTTG
>JAMKCH010027492.1:0-37093 GCA_023653785.1 Ophioderma brevispina | reverse complement strand
GAACCATGTGTGGGAGTCAGGATTACCTGGGAATCTAATATAATGCTTCCTATCACCTTGTGAAAACTTGCGAGAGCTGCGAACCGTTATCTGAAGAAATGGCCAGGCTAGGCAAGGTGTGTAAACACTTCAACTTATATAGAAGGCGCGAGAAGAAAGGACTTCAAAGACAGAGGTGAAGAAATGGAAGAAAGAGAAAGACACTTTCCTCATTGAGCTCTGCAGAGGCAAATGGAAGACAATGGGTCGTTTTATTAAAGGTGGTAAAAGAATGACAGAGAATCAACAAGAAGGAACACAGGGAATTTTATGCCCCTTTACATCTATGTTAAAGAGTACGGAAGGAAACAGGTGCTTGTTAAATTCTACAGCATGGCACAGCAGCGTAGATGGTTGGGAATGGGGATTACTGCAACGCAGCTAGATTCACTGAACAAATAAGCTTTTGCTTCCTTCTTTCAGTGCATGATACATTACCAACCCCTGTAAACCTGAAGAATTGGAGTAAGCACTCGTTGGGATTATGCCCCCTATGAGGACACCAATAAGGTACCAGATCCTATCTCAAACGGTTGTCAATATTCACTCAGAACTGGAAAGATTACAAATGGATGCATGACATGGGCTTGCGCCGAATCATCACGGTTAAAAAATGTCCGTAAATTTCGGGGAAAATTCTGGCAGCAGTATTTACAGACATTTTAGGGTAAAATTTACAGAGAAATTTCTGTCATTAACGAACTTGGACAGTTAATTTTACAGAAATTGTCTAATTTTACGGGAAAAAAAAATGTGTATTTTAACAGAATTTTTTCCGTAATTTAAAATTACGGAACCAAAAAAAGTCCGGAAATATGGTGCCAGAAATTTTTGAAATATTCCGTAAATTAACATTTAATGTTTTGTGTTTTTTATTTATGTTTTATAAAAAGATTTTCCGTAAATACGGAAACTCTGTTTTCTTAATTTACGGAAATTTTTAACAGTTGATCACCACATTGCCCCAGGCCAGTGTAGGACAAGGATATACTAAGGAGAGTCAGAACCAAGTCTGAATTGCCTTCACATCAGAGACAGAGAAAGGTAATGCTTATGGAAATATCAAGTGGCCATTAAAAATATCAACAAAGACAAACAGACAAGATTTTTTGTTGGAAAGAAATGTTTTCAAAGCCATGGTTGGAGCATCACGGATTGGCGAGGAAGACAGTCACTGTTCCATAGGGAGACCTGCCACAGAAGCAAAAGTTTGTCACCATTATGTCTCCTAGGTAGATCGTATGGAAAGAAGAGAGTGTGTCAGAGATGAGCGAGGTGACTGGTCCCTGTGATGGGTCGCCATTGAATTTAAGTGTCAGTGAACAATATTTGAAGCACACCAATCAGTGATTTTTTTTTAAAGCTAGAGGCATAGTTTTTTAAAGCCGGTGCGCGGTCACGAAACAGAGAGCCAAATGCAGTGAGGGAAGCAATGCAGCAGGCGTTATCAAGTATAGCAGCAAGTTGGCAGAGAACAATAAGCACTCAATTGCTTGTCATGGTCATGGTTAGGTCAGTGGCGTAACGGGCAGTCCCTACCCGATATGGGGGGCCAAATTTCCCAGTCTCAGGGAAATTTTCCATTCAGGGGAGTCAAAAGGCTCAATTTTCCCGGTCAGAAGGGGGACTACAAACGGTTTCTAACTGATAGTTTGCTTGCCTGATCTTGTGTGATTGATTTAGCAATGATTTATGATTTGTTATGTGGGATTTTTGCAAAGTTGTTCCCGACCAAAGTCTCCCCCCACCCCGCATGTTACGCACGGTTTAGTGTCGAACAAGACACCCAGGTTCCGCACATGAATTGATGGCATCATGAGGCTATATCTCCCAAACTTGCGCTGTAAAGGAGACAGCCTTGTCGATACCCTGTCTGTGCTCCCCCAACTATAAATAATAAGTTCTGTTTATATGAGGCATGTTTTGTTTGATTAGCAAATCAGTTATCCAGGTTCCCCCTTTTTGTAGGGGCTTCCATGGAAGAATTGACATCTTTGGTATTGAATGATGTATACAGCGAATATCCGGGTTGGACGGTAAAAACAAGCGTTTACGCCGGTTTAAACCAGGTTTAAACGGTTTAAACCGCAAGGTTTATGACGCCCTATTTTGGCAAAAACTGGGCAAAAAAAACTCCATTTTGTTCCCAAACGCTTTAAAATTTAAAAAGTATCATTGTTGGTTTTATATTAATTCTGTAGTCCGATAAAAGTTACAGAAGAAGCGGTTGAAAGAGCACTTAACTATGTGGCAATTTTTTCATACATATGGAGACAATTCAGTTGATCTAGTACAATAAGTACTTGAATAACCTTTATGGAAAATGGAACTGAAAATTAAAACATAACCATGTACTTTAAAAGGTGATCTTGTAGGTGCAAATAAATTTCAAAATTAAATAGTAAAGTATTAAATAATGATTAAAAATAGAAAGTGATTACTTTTTAGGCTAATTTGAAAAATAAAATCTTTTTTTAAATTTTTTAGTTGTTTTGTTAATTTTGTAATTGTAAATCCACCTAGTATTTGAGTTCTGCTGCAGGAAATTGTATGTTGTTGTTGAAAAATTTTTGTAAGTTGAACTTACAATTTTATTTTTATTTCATTTTCAAAATTGGTTTCTCTTTTTTTGTGTGTATTTTTGATTGAACAAAAAAATAATGCAAGGCATGATGACCATAGTAAGTAAAGAGTGACTTAAAATTAGTATGACATGTACTAAATACGTTGCATGATGACATCAGACATTCGAATTTTGGCGGTTTTTAACCAGTTATGCCGGGTTTTTTTAAACAGTTAACCATTTCTGGCAAAAAACAGTTTTTGCCGGCATAAAGCAAACCCTGGCTGAATATCAACTGCATATATGTGAAAGTCTAAGTTGTGATTATAGATAATATCAACCCACGGGTAGTGTGTAGCTAATGAGTCAAGGATGACCCTTAATAGATTCCCTGTGGGATTGATACAATAATGCTAGTAGCCGCAGAATATGTCTTCAATAAGACACACAGCTTGTTCTTTGACTTCAGGTAAATGTTCACCACTCAAGGGAAGTGGTTACGGTATTAATTTGAATGTAGTCTGAGGCAAAACTTTTTGCAGCAAAGACGTTGTGGTGCCGTGGTCAGAATGTTGTCTGGGACAGGTCAAAGAGGACACCAAAAAGACCACCTCTTGCCGGTCTATAGCGCCACAAGACAGTTACTTTTGACTTCAGGAACGCTAGTCTCAATGATTGTTTTGCCAGGTGGTTAGCTCTGAATGATGATCTGCTCACCTAGATTTAGGATTCTACAAACGAACAAGGATCAGTTATTTGGTTAGGACAACACCTCTTCTCAATTAGTTTAATTAGTTTTGAGATGTATGTAAGCAATATTTGATACCGGCTTATAATTTTTTGTAATTAATAGAATCCAATAGTAGGGGTTTTTTAAACCAACCAGTGGAATCGGGGGGGGGGGATCTTTCAAAGCAAAATATCGCATTCACTCCTATCAAGTTTATTTTTAAATTACAACAAATCACCTTTCAATAGCATATTTGTTTATACTCGATCAGAGAGATCTTTAAAAGGGGAGGATTAGACCTTTTAATTTTTTTCATCTTGATAGAATGGACTTACACTGCACTTCAAAAACCCCAGTTTGCAAAGTTTCGGGCGATATTTCAATCCGTTCCGATTGACCCGATATTTCACCGTTTTTAATGTGGAGAGCTAAAAGTGATTGTTAAGAATCATAGAGTACACGGGTTTTTTATGGGTATTAAAATTAATATGGTCTCGACCAAAAATGGTGCATATCTAAACGCACAATGGCACTACGATTTCACAGGATGAGACATATAAGGTAAATCATTTAGTTAATGAATCTTGTATTCGAGTAACATGAAATCAGTCATGGTTTAATAACATGTAATAGTGTTGAATGTGATCCCAGCAGTATCTGCCATGTAGCGTATAAAAACCCGCATGAAACCGTCTCCAATAAATATTTATGAATTCAATTGAATTATTAAAATACATACCATCTCAACAGTACCACTTGCATGGAACTTAATTTAACTACACCTTTCTAATCAGTACTATCAGTGAATAGGACTATAAAGTCAAGCCTCAACGGAATCTATTTTTAGTTTAGGTTTCTTCCTTTTTTATGCCCACACTATTATATTATACACCTTTTTTATTTCGTGTGCATTATTGAGACGATTGACGTGTTTCTTGTCGATCTATCACAGCATTTACGATATTTTTCGAAAATCATCGCTTCAGGTGCTAGGAGGATACCGGATTAAATTAATGGTGTTGACATAACAATGAAGTGAGCGACTTCTGCACATCGCGTAATGATTGGTTATATATTTCAGTGCAGTTTCTCGGCTTATAATTTCAATTATAACAAACAAGTCTTTGCAGTCCATAATTATTGATCAGAATTCAGGCATAGCTGCTACATACAAATAAGATCAAATAAAATTCCTACGGCAGTGTCTTGACTCGCGTACCTATCAGCGGCATTATCAGCTTTAAAATCTCAGCAGATAACAGGGTTATACGGGTTACAATGTTATCCTGTTGCAGTGATTGAATGAAGGTCAGGAAATCTCTGGCGTTACAATGTGCGACTACAATAGTAGGAGGAGATATGTGCATTATTTTGGGGGAATTGTGCACTGGTGATAAAAGATGAAATTTGGCACATATCTAGGGCATGTCATAAGAAAGACTTTAGCATTAGGGGCATCGCAGATTTGTCTCTGATTTTTAAATGGCAGACGTTTTTCGAAATGGCTGCCATTACTTGGCGAAAAAAACATTTATCCTCTGATTTGAGATTGAGTTGATAAATACAGGTGCTTTTAGGCCATTCAAGATGATGTGATGCACATTGCGATGTTTAAAAGACTTTCGATCAAATGGCCATTGTAGGTTTATCCCATAGCAGTAATAACGGCCATTTCCCCAAATGGAAGCCAATTAACAAGCATATTTGAATATTGTCATGAAAATAAAAATAACATCTTTTATACAATCAGTTTTATTGAGCCTTTCCAAATTGGTTGCATGACAACAGTGGTGGCAGTTCCAGGTGGCGCCATAAGTACTTTTTATTTTATAAAATGTACCTTTGGTTATAGGGTCACAGGTCCTGCCAAAGGTTGTGCCTTAAGAATTGGTTTGAATTAAAAAGGGTCACTATTAGGGTATTCTGATTTATACAATTGGTTTTCACTTTCCATCCTAAGCAACCGTGGATTTGAATTGAAGCGCCACAAAAGTCAGCCTTTTAGCTTAAAGTTAACTGGTCTGGAACACCCCGGAGCACTGTGATGACCCTTGTATACCTAGAAGTTACCTTTGGACCGCACTCTCTCTTATTAAGACCCACATCGAGAATAGACGAAGAGTAAAGTATGTTCACGCAATAACATCTGACACAAACTCACTGGCACAAGATGAGGTGCTCACCACATTACCCAAAGATCGACGGCAATTGCCCCTGTCCTATCATGTGCAGAGTTGCCTGCCCGTATGGGAAAGATCAACCCATGCCAAGAGCTTGATTCAGCATTAAATGCCTCCTGCCGGCTTATCACAGGATGCGTCAGTCAACACCAACGGGCAAAACGTAACATCCTAGCAGGAATTGCTCCCCCATACATCCCTCTTAGCGTAGCGAGCATGCACCGCCTTAAATCCAGAGAGAGTTTTTCGTAAGAAGTCAACTCTTGTAAACATCTCTAAGTAGAGTCAGAGAGTCTCCTTGTGGAAAGAAAGACTTGCTAACTAAGTAACATCTATCGGTATTGAACCTGGTGAGCATCTCCTCTCCCACCTGGAGCTGACTCCTCATGGGCTGAATGGCGATGCCTCAACAGATTGGAACCATAATTGGCCGATCTACTTTTCCTTGCCGAGTGGGGCTATCTTGCAGGAGATCAGGACACTACCCATGGTGTGGAACAGCTCCCGATAAATGGAACATGGCTTGGTCTGCCCACTGCTGAGCCAAAATGCACAAACAATGACCTTGCGGATATCAGTGAAGCAGCCATACGTTGTACCAGTCTCTGGCTGGATCATATTGAAAACCACAGTGTTTTGGACACGATTAATAATAATAAGACTTTACAACCTAGCTCCCCTGATGTATGCATCGTTTACCGTGGTAGAGATAATGTTCGTCATCCTTACTTCTTATGTTTTGAATGAAGAGGTTTTGGATAATACCTCACATACAACTCCAACAAGCAAACCATACCAATGGTTGCCCAGACTTTCTTAAAAGGCAGGTTGTTTCAAACTGAATGTGAACCATAGCTGATCCAACTTGAGGGCAACATTCTGGGCTTACAACCAGTCTTAAAAGCTACAACGTCAGAATATGGCATTTAGCAGAAGTTTACTAGTCCTTGATGTACAAAAATAAAAAATATGGCTTTGTGGTCTTGAAGTATTAATATGTGCTCTTCCTCCAATTGAAGGCAGCACTCACTGAACAGATCAAGGAGCCACCTATCAAGTCGGGTACTGTTGGGCTCAAATGATAATTGCATCGCCTGAGCTTCCATGTCCAGTGAATGAGGATGGACTAGAAAGGAAAAGAGGTATTGGGAAGGAAATCTTCGGATAACCTTGCAGAAGTAGAAAAGTATGCCCAAAAAACTTCCAAGTTGTGGTTGCAAGGAGGAGCTGTGGTAGATTTGAAGACTGAGAAATCAGCTCGGGACCCCCCAAATCCTCTCAAAGTATTCGCCCTATATCCATTCGTGGAAAAAGGGACTTGAAAGATTACAGTAAATCGTGTTAGACTTAGCTCAACAATAATGATCTCATGTTCCGGTGCAGTCAGGCATGTTACGCAAATCAGAGGCGGAGACTGCTTGTTACAGGCGCAGAATGACATTTGGATATGGTCTTGACAAACCAAAAGAGGCTGATTAGGTGTTATTAGATTCAGTGGCCACTTTTGACACTATTGACCTAAACAAGTCTTAAAACCCGCCTTGAAGGCTATGAAATAACTGAAAAAGCATAGTATTAAGTTGGTTCTTTTCTACCTAGATGACCGAACTCAATTTAGATCAATCAAATTTGCTTCCATCAGATCCTGTGGCGGTCGATTGTGGAGTCCCACAGGGCTGTTATGAGGCTTTGACTTCATTTGTTCTCTGCCCCACTACGGATATCATTAATGCCCATGGTGTTCAATCAAGTCGTTTACAACCGATGACTGCTGTATCTGTCTTTCCACCATTGTGATTGTGATGGCAGCCATAAATAATATTGAATCATGGCATTGCAGTCATCAGATCCTGATAATTCAAACAAGCGGATATTTCGTACAAGACAAAAGAGAATGTTGTGGTTTCATTCTCATTCTTTTACAATTCGGGGTTGCCAAAATTCGGACGAGAATACAGAATAGTTTCTCCCAGGATCCAGGTATGAAAATCAATTTTCCCCATAGAAATTAAAGTATTACGTGTTGTCAGTTCAGTAAATTTGATTGCTCACAAAACGCTGACGATTTGCATCTTGAGATCGACTAGTAACTCTCAGTCATCCATCATTGGCAATTCAGTTATTTTTCAATCTGCAAGCTGAAGCACGGAACCTGGTGCCCATCTTAGACTCATCAATAAAGATAAGAACACTCATGTTAAAAGTTATGCAAGGGTGCCTGGCACTGGGAGGAAAATTGGGTAATTTTGACAGTACCTTGATGAAATGCACAGTGGATTGGTCATGACTTTGTTCCATCAAAGCTGGATCTGCAAACTCCTGCCTAGGTCTCCAGAAAGAGAAGTGACAAGGTTCAGGGAGTTCAAAATGCAACTGCTCGTGTTGTCCTTAAAATCCGTTGTCAAGAACATGCATAGCTACCAATACATTGGCTTCCAATTAAAAGAGCTATTAATACTGATATATGAATTTTTTCTTTGTCTTATCTTTATCTTCCTCCACTCCGGCTGTTAGGATAGGTTTTCAACATATAGGGAGGGTTGAGGCAATTTGAATCCAGGAAGATCAAGATTTCACCAATGTCCACTGTGGGAGGTATATACACACAGATCCTCACAGCTGCTGATTCAGATGTATCCCCATATGTTTTGAATGGAAGACAACTCAGTTGTCTTTCTCTTCTATTGTTGGTCACAGTTATGCTTAAATGTCTACTGAAATTATTCTCTTAATGTTATTCTAAGAGTTGGAATTGATGTATATATAGTTGTGTTTTTTACACAGAAGTTTATTCTATTGAAGTTGTATTTGTCCTTTGATACATTGAGGATATTATTATAACTATGTGATGTGTCTAGAGGCCTCTACTTAGGACATTATCAAGATTGTTATTATTATTATGACTAGCAAACCTTATGAAATATTGTTAGATACAGCAATACAGAAAGAACATGAAGTATAATCAATTCTAATTAAGTTACCTGAATTCATGCTTTTCTTTTGACTAATAATCTTTTTTGCTATAGACTTTTACGGCAAAAATTAGAAGAGTGCTATGTTGCAATCTTAAAATGAGTTCCACATTGACACGGCCACTTATGACTTTGAAACATTGGGTAGCCATGATTGATTACACCAAAAAAGTGTGCATGCACCCCCTGAAGTTAGCTGATGTTGGTAACTCCCTGATTGAAGAATATGATTACTTGGGTATGGTACAGAAATAAGCGCTATTAAATATCACACCTTTTGGTCTTTACAACAATAATAGTTAATGTGTGGCTTATTAATTTAGCAATATAATTTGCGGCCATATAAACCTAATTACACATAATTATAATAAATGGTATAGTCGTAATCACAACAAGTGAATTAGGATTTATGTAAAACACTTGTAAAGAGAATAATTGCCTGCATGCCATTGTTAGGTGTGGAAGAATTTTCAAATGCCTTTATTGTAAATAGGTATGTTTGTTGTCATTAGACGATACCATAACATTAAAAGCCTCCTCCATTTTGGAAATGTTCACATATTTGTTATCAATCAAAAATAATAAAAAATGCCATTCTTAAATATGTTTGAGTTCAATTCAGTTCAGTCAAAGATAAAACAAGCAATGGATGGACTTATTTTTAAAGTCTGCCACTTGTATGATTGGCCTATTTACAGCGTGTATTTGCATTGCTGTGTAACATAAAGTCTGCACACATTGAAAGTGAAAACAAACCTGGTATTGATTCCCTCGTTGGACGTTTTATTTGTGCATTGCTGCGTGATCAAAATATGCTGTTGTAGACAAAAAGAGCCTTATTCAGTCAATGGAAAATTGGTTTAAAATAAGGGAATTGGCAGCCCATTTTGGAAACAGAACGCCATTTTGGAAAATGGCCACAAATTTTGTACCAGAATAGGTACCCATAAATAATTTCTATTTTTAGGCATTGATTTAGGCTAAAAACACAAAACATGTTTTGTAGCTTCAAACCATAACAAACAATTTCGTCATTCCAAAAAGGAGCTAAATTATCAGGAAATGGCAGCCAGTTTGGAAAACTGCCGCCATTTTTGTTCCACAAAAAATCTTGATGCCAGCCTATAGGCCAAAAATCCTTCTTTAGAACAATGCCCAAAAGGGTGTCCAATTTTCATGCTTTTATCACCATTGCCATTCATGCACATATCTACTCTACTACAAGCGCCAGTTCCCATCATAGACCTTTTTATGTAGGCAATCTTCTGTATGTGACCTAACAGCTAGTGTGCGGGGGTTTGCCCATTTGTAGATTAAATGATGAATAACTATTTATATCCAGTAACGATTATATATCATTTGCAGTAGATACCCTATAAACTACCCATGGTACGTATGAGTCATCTTCCTTTTCTGGTCACCGGGGACCTTCGTAGGTCAGAATGGGTGAGGCACTCTAGATATAGGGGGGGCACTGTTGATAGTGTTCGCTCTGCTTCACCATTTCCAAAAGCCAAAGATTCTTTGTATTCAATATTAATTCATATACGAACATCAGCATTTTAGTTTATGTTTCCTCTGAATTTAGTAGCGACCAAATCCTAGAAACCTTTGTTTCAAGAGAAAATGGATTTAACCATAATAACCTACTGCTTCAAATTCTGACATATATATGCACCAACCGATCCAATATAATTTCCTTAGGATTTGTGACTCGGAACGACCGCACTGTAATTAAGTCACCAACAAAGCTCAGTGACCCTAACGGCCTAACCTTTTTGTTTGTTTTCTTTACCAAAACTTAAGTTAATTGCGTAAAATAACATTATTAATAATAAAAAACAGAATTTGCAGCGTTTCAGTATTATCATGATCTCATGCAGGCCTTCTTTGCTAGCAGTCGTAAAATATCTTTGTAAAAATGACATGAAGTTAGTGTCATCCAGATTCTCCGTTGTATTCTTGCGCTAGTTTCTGAAGTGTGAATATTTGAAATCTATATTTCGTACATGAGCTTGGATTATTTACGTCATAATTTAAGGATACGAGCTTTTCCCCATTTATTTCCACGTGATAAAAAATAAAATTGTCCTATCATCCAACCCAAACGTTAGAGGTATTTTGTAGCCTTTGTGCTAATGTCCGTTTTTCTCTTAAAATAAAAGTGATTGCATAAATAGAAGTATCCAAAGGAAGTATCATCAATCATGGGTACCTTACGTCTACTCTCTCTTCTTTGGAATCTGTAGCTCCTCAATAATATTATACTTGATCAAGTACATTTGTGCTTTTTACATCAATAGAATATAATCATGAGTAAACGTGGAAAACCAGCTAGTCTTTCAGTTCACTCACATTCTATCATTGATATGATTTAGGTGGAAGGAATCTACTATGAATTCTCATTTTTGGAACTCACGTTGACTGTTTTTTTACTGTATTAATGGAATTTGATTTGATAAACCGATTGCACTCTAAAACTACACTCCTCTAAATTCTAACTGATATCGGAATGATGCAATTGATAATACCAATTCCACAGGTATTGGTATGCTAGATCTAAAAAGAAAAAAACTTTCGACACGGTTAACCCAACACTTTACTCCATACTTACAATCTTGGTTCTGAATGTAAATGTATCTTATTTTTAAAAGCTACCTGAAGAAAGAAAACACATCCTGAGGAAAATTGCCAAAGGTTTCAATTCTAGGACATTACCATCATTTTTGAAATATAAATGATATGCGCCAAATTATTTTCAAATCATGCAACCTGAGGTATGAACACAGACCGACCTGACCTGCGGCAAACCCCTATTTGTCCTCGTTGATATTTTTAATATTCTATGATATGCCTTCAATATTTGTATCCGGGTTATAATGTATCGTGTGGCACATTGTATACCCCAAGTTTCAATTCTTGGACCATTACTCTTCATTGTTTCATATAAATGACAGCCAATTATGGTTTCAATCATGCTAATGAATAGCTACACAGACGACATTGCAATCTATGTTCATGGTAAACATATTGTTCATATATCTCGTCGAAAAATAACAAAAAATTTTGATCTGAAATAAGTTCATAGTTTGAGCTAACTTGGATCTCTGAAACTGGTAATAGATCTGGATGTCAAGGTTAAAATCAACGACTATGTCCTAGTGGCTAGACTCGTGAAAGCTCTTGGTGTTGGTCCATCGATGACAGTTCTCTCATTCATGGACCAATCACGAAGATTACTTCGTAAGAATACCGAAAGGGAATTTTTATAATACTTATAAGCCAAATGTTTCCTTGCTTACACAAAAATGGGTCGTATTTTTTTGACTCGTAAATTGAAATATTCTGATACTCCCCTAAAATACTAGTTTTTTCAAAAATCATAACTAGTTAACGCTATTAAGTGTGATGTGCCTCACCCCAAACACTACACATAATACGACACCTACATATATCTTATTTCACCCACACTCGGTTGCATCTATCCACTACCCACGTATAATTTGTGGTTTATTAGTCACACGTTAAGTCTGTTATATTGGAATTGTCTACTTTTGAAAATCCAAAAATGTGCCGACATAAGACAGTAATGTGCACGTTGGGGGGTAGGTTACTGGCTTTTGCATTGTGAGAAAAATTTTGGACTTTGTCAACGGTTTTTGGATAGAGGGCGGTGGTTTGGAAGCTATAAATTTATATGTTATGGCTGTTAATCTTCTCCAGGGCCGAAAGGCTTGTGTTGTTTTTGGTGGAGGAAAAACGGTGGATTTTTGATGAATTCTGTTCTCTGAGGCCAGTTATTTCAAGATGAAGGACATCTACACTTGCCAAAGTGGAATATTCCATGTTCCTCAATGGGGGGTATCATATTAAGGAAACGTATAATGAGTATGCTCGGAGAGAGATGGTGAATAAAATGTAAAAACTATTGACCAATCTAAGGTTAATGGCGCGTGTTTTTTAACAGAAATATTTTAGATGTGTTACTAAAGAAGGGCTATAAGTTGTTGTTGTTCTTGTATCGGACCCTAATGTTACCTTTTTTTTGCGAGTGGTTTGACTTGCATTGTGGACTGAAGAATTTGGTAAGAATCAAAGGTAAATCAAATCCAATATCCCATTCCATTGTGCCAAGTTATCCTGAATACAATTTGGTATAGCAGAATCGTGACAGATGTATGTCAAAACCTCAGTTTAAGTCCATATTTGTTTTGTGGGGTATGTGTAACTTTGTGCTGTAGTAGTGTGAGGGAAGTGCATCAGATCCTTTAATTGGTCCTTGGCCACTTTAAAGCTTCAGGGGCCTTCTCTGCTATGTTTTCCTCCTTTTTGCTAACTAATAGAATAAAAATTAATTATTGTTGGCTTTTGGTGTGTACAGATGTAGTTATAATCCAAAAAGTGTTGTAAAAAGGAGAAAAAATAATTCAGACCATTGATATCTTAAACATGACATGCTGTCAATATAGTTTATTTTTGGGTATTTGGAAGACCATGTTCATGCAGATGGAAATGAAGGCCGGCTGTAAGGAATTATAAAATAAAAGAATATATCAAGAACGTGATAATATGGTGAGTGAGGTTAAGGGTGGGACCACTCAACTTTTTCAGTGTATGGGAATGTGTGTGGCCCAACTTTTGTTAGCAACTTTAATCTGTATATTAAAATTGGTCTACTTTTGAGGGTCCACAATGTGTGGGCAGAAGACCATAATGTCACGTATAGGGGTATGTACTACCTTGCCATGTTATGGGAATGAATCTTCAAAAAAGAAATTAAGAAATAATCAAAAATATCGAATACGAACAAAAATGAATAAAACAATAAATAATCATTTACCAATGAGCAAAATATGACAAATATTAAAACTAAAAAGTAAATTAATTTAAAAAATAAATACCAGATTATTAAAAATAAAAAGTTTTTTTTTTTTTTTTTTTAAAAAGAAACATACAGAAAAATGTTTTTAAAAAACATATAAAAAATAAAAATAGACAGAAATGTGACAATGTCACCCAAATACGATTTAACAAATACCGTGTGGTCCCAAAAAAAAAATTCTGTGTTGTAATGTAAGATGGGACTGTTAGCTAATATTCCTTAAAAGTTCATAAATGTAGAGTCTATAGTTTTTAAGTATGACCCCACAATCAAGTAAGCCGCAGAACACATTTTACAAAAATGAGGGAGGTGGTTAACCACAAGACTGGCAATGAAGAAAGAATGGCAAATACAATATTGTTGCAATCACCTTTACTTCCCAAATTTCTTGCAGAACCACTTCTACTGGGTCAATGGCTGCATTATACATAATTATTATTCACTGATAATATACAACATAATTTATTTGGTGTTAAATATGTTTCAGAAGATTAAAAATGACTAAGTAATTGACAAACTCCACATTACTAAATGATAAATGCGTTTTGGCTGCAACTTGCTTCTGTTACTTGACAATAATGTTACTTCTCAACTTATGAAGTAAAATCATGTTTGTCAACCCAAAACTCAAAAACATATCAGTATATTCTTCTGTCATTAAATTTTGGGGTTAAGATCACTCTTTGTGTACTGTCACGTAATGTGATGATAATTAGCTCTACTCCAAATGCAGTCTTATTTGCAATCAAACGTTTGTTGATCATACATTCTAATTCAAACTTTTTAAGTTGTTAAAAAATGTGTTTTTAGCTGTTACTACAAATGGAAACATTCATATGTAATTTGTTGCAGCACCTCTCTTTGAAAAAATGGGAAAATTGTGGTTGGACTTAAGATTTATATTTGTGGTTCTAGGCGCAAAACAGATACCCAGTGCCGTATTGTAGTTTAAGTCGCCTCATTTGGTTAATGGGTCCTGCATGTGCTTGATTTCTGGGTCATATCTTAAAAATATTGACGTACCTTTATAAACTTTCAGGGATATGAGCTAACAGTCCCATCTTACCTTACAACAAGAATAAGTGGTCACGTGTTTTGTTTCAAAACTTAGGGGCGCCTCCACCAAGTGTTGCGTTTTTTTTTGGGACACACGGTATAATAAATATAGAAACAAGTGGTAGAAATGATAACAAGAAAAAAACAAAATATACACACATGAAAAAATAATTAAAAATATGTTGTTGTTGCGGTATGACAAATTGAGTTATTGCCATTTAAATTCCGTCAAGCGCTTCTGCCAAATTATATAGAGCATACGGAATCGTAATACAAAAAAAGGACCACGGGTGAAGTGTGATCGTTGGGAATTGTCATATAGATAAACAGGGTAACCGTTGGTATTGTGGAATAGGTTGTGGAGTCAAATGTAGAATGTGCCTTGGTGTACTGAAGAGGAACCTGAGTTAGTGGGAAAGACCGCCTTTTGGTAGAATAAGGGGATCGGGTTAGTTGGAAGGACGCTCTGTGGCAGCTGGGAAGGGCTCCTAGACAGTTGGAAGGGGGTCTTAGGTATTTTAAAATGAATAAAAGACCTGTGGGACTTTGGGCAGCTAATAAAGGGGGGCCCTGGTCTAGTTGCAAAGGGGGCCCTTGGTCAGTTTTCAAAGAGGTCCTTTGGTCGGTAGTCAGAAAGGGACCCTAAGGTTGTTACGAAGTTTTACTAATACTACAGGTAACGTCTTATAGGTTCCGCACGGAACCCAACATAACCCATAACTTGGGACCCCTCGCCGCAACCGAAAGCTCGAGAACCGCGCAATTCTAGTTTTACGGATGAAAAACAGTCTGAAAATTTTTGCCTGCCAGACCCCTCTGTTTTCGCCGTATGCAGAGCAGAAATGTTCCACCACATTAATGGAATAGCTATCTGGATGTTGCGTCTACGAAACATAATTTATAAAACATTCTTAAACAGCTGTGAAAATGTAAGCATTTCCATTGGCTGATGCCGGTTCAATTCGTTTAATTGAACCCAGTAGTACCGCTGCATATTTGAAGTTATTTTTAGGTTGAAGTGCTCGCGTCATACGCGTTTTGCACAATTCGCGCGCGCCTGCCAATGTTGCGTCTCGATGCGTATGATCATTGCGTATGATCGTTCAACGGGTTGTTCGTTGTTTTTCAACTGTGTGTGGCAGTCCTTTCTTGGTTGTATTTAAGCTGTAACGTATCGCGAAAAATTGGGTTAAAGAATGACCTTAAATGATAATCTGTTTAATAAGAACTAAGGGGAAGAAATCGGCCTCCGGCCTCGTTCTTCCAGCGCGAAAAATAATGGTGTCGCCTTGGGTTCAATTCGTCGTAAAATGAGTACCGGTTCCCAAAATCCCGACCTTTTTCCCTAACTTTAATCTTAGGTTGTGAAATCTTTTATCAAATCCGTCCATAAAGTTTAGTGCTTGAATAAAAACACAACGAGGTGGGTAATGGCTTATTTAATTATTCGTACTTTTTGTATTGTTACGATTTCTCCATATCACATCTGCTTTTCGCCGAACGTTTGGGCAAACGCTTGTGCAAATTTTGGCAAACTTTGTAGTCAGACACCATACAACCCGTTAACGATACGAACGTCAGCCAAATGTTTATTAGCAAACGTTTGTACAACATATGCTCGTGCGAACGTTGGATAGATGTTTGGTATCAAAATGTATATATATGGGTTTGCAAAATGTTTGCCAAGCGATTAAATCAATTTTTCCTTGTCATAAATTAGCTGAATAACGTTTTTTAAACAAGTCTACTTCTTTGGTTATAAACAACGTCTTCAGAACGTTTTTCCTTATGGACATAATTCAGATGTTTTACGAATGATGTTCTATATTCTTATTTAAAAAAGTTTCTTGCTTCTATTTTTCAGTCGTTAATAAAGTTCATAATGTCATAAAATTTTTAGAATCCCGTATGCTTGTTCGAACGTTTTTCATATGGGCGTTTTTGTATGGTTTTTGTTGTTTGTTTTTAGGGCTTCTTCTTTTTGGTTTTTTTAAATATTTACACTCTATGGGACACATGCTTGGGTCCTGCTTCGTCCACGATATATCTGGGCTTCGTCACCTGGTTTACAACTTTGGCGTTCTTGACGCGCTTCAACTTATTCATAGACTGGTCGACAATTTTGAAGAGTTGTAGGCCTCCCTAATTCTCTGTCCGATGCAAAGCTTTTTAGAACTTCTGCGTGAACGGTCCTGAGTGGTCCGTCTGCCTTTTTGTTCAAAGCAGGGACTTCCTTCATGAGCAAAATCTAGTGGCGTGCCAATCATAAGTTTTGAGTTTTTTTTTCGAGCCTTCATGCAGGTCTGTATCTATAGGCGTTCCATTTCACCTTCGATGTTAAAAACATTTTTGCATTTATATTTCATATCTATTAAGTTCTTTTTCGTCTCAAGAAAACTGAAATGTGCGTTTTGTTTAAACAATTTTGCTCTTTGGTCAGTAATGCGCAATAGTTAATCATGAAAATAACTTTATCTTCATGCATTTATTTCAGGGGTCAATTCTCCAATCGGAGGAAAAATCACATCCCTGTTTCTTTTGTTTAGATCCCCAGCCAAAAAAATACCAAACAGCTTAAGAAAAAAAAAAATAAAGGAATTAAAATAATGATATTAAAGTAAAGAAAAAGACAAAAAGGTGAAAGAATAACATGAATAATGAGGTGAAGAAGACGAAAGAAAAATGGTCTAAAGAAATGAAACATGAGCTGAAAGAAATTCGAGTTGAAAGGAAGAAAAGAGGTGGAAAAGAGAAAGAAACTAAAATGAGGTGAGGTGAATGAAAGAAAGAATGTGTTTTGGTTATCTGCCTAATCTTATGCCAGGGCCATAATGCATAGAGCTACACAGACGAAATTAAACTGAGCGAAACATTTAAAGGTGAAATTAAATGACCCAAAGACGAAATAGCTTTGTCATGTTGTCATGTGCAATCAAACGATGGGCCGTGGATCGAGAAATGAGCTGATTTTTTTCGATGAAATGCAACTAAAATAATAAATTTTGTTAATTTCATTGAATCAAATTTTGAAAAATAATGGACAAAAGACGAAATTATTTTAAACAATTACTCCGCACACTTTTTTTCAGCTTTTCTTGGGAAGTAAAACAACAACGAGATGAAAAATGTTTTAAACTAAGTTGGAAAAACCTACAATTGCAGATTGGTTGCCGTTGAGATGGGTTAGTTGGCTGTCCTGGTGGGTGCAGGTCTCGAAATTGATGCAATCGTGGGATGTAATCCTTGAAAAAAACAAAGATCCAAGCTTTCAAATCAACATAAAGACGACCTGACGTTGCGGGGCGGTCAGACGAATAAGGTACTACATGTGCACGACACGGCGGGGGGGGGGTATGGACGCCGTGAGCGTAACGCGGGTGAAGCGGGAAATCTTGTTGACTATTGGACTTAAAACTAAAATTGGTGTTTATGAAAGCTGTGAATTTCTGAATTGTGCTATAAATATAGAAAATATACGGTTAATTAGTTCTTTTTACACAAACAAATTGTAAGGTAACTAAACTATTTCCAAGGGATTTCAATAGAAGGTACCCGGAATGTGTAGACCCAGGCTGTCGCAAAATAATAACCTTGATTCATACAAATAGATTCAATAAACCTAAAGAACAAAGGAGCTACTTTTGATACAAACATACCAAAATCGACCTTGAAATACTGAAATAGGCGCATTTTGAAAAACAAAACATTAACACAATTTTGAAACATTCAAGTTTGTAGGAACCCCTTAAACTAATGTGGGCCTTGGTACGATCGAGGGCGCTTAATTTATAGCCGATCTTGCAATGCAGAGTTCAATACTATCACGGTTTACAAACGATGAACACGTAAACCTCTATAAACTAGGTTAATTAAATACAGAGGGACCATAAATTTCGTTGGTCTGCACTGAACTTTCGTATTTTTTGCCATAACCATATTGAGGGGTAAAGGCGCAAAAGACGACATCTCTAAGGTCAACCCCTGGTGATACGCGTGCCGTTTCTCATGTTATTAATTTGCGAGCGGAAATCTCTCTCTGCGCGGTGTGAGAAAGTCCGTCTGCGGCGCGCGCGTGCTGTGTCTACTTAGGACGCAGCACAGGGGCGACCTCGTGTGACTAAATTATCATGCCAGAGCAGATCCCCTTTTATACAGATATTTTAGAAAGCAAATTCCGGACATAGAATATGTAAAGCGACAAATCCAAGGTTATTACGAAAAAATAAATTCAATCTCAGTTTTTTTACTTCGACATTTAGATTTATGGATAAAGGAGTCCTAAAACCATATTTTTTAGGTTTGGAAAATGCCGACATTCATTACGGACCGTCCGATAGCTTTCTTAAATTAAATAATTTTCTTTTCTCAACAGCAGATCTTTTTCGCCCCAAAAAAGTGTCAAATCACTGTAATTGCTAAAACAGACATCCATTATAAGTATGTACGTTCTCTCCCGGGAGGGGGGGCTTGTATTCAAAGTGGATATTGTGCAGAACAGAAAAAACGTAAAAAGGTCTTGTTCCAGCAGGCGAATGTACCCACTTACATTGATTAGGATGTTCAAACGGCAAAATGTGGAAAGGGTGACATTTTTTCTTATCCGTCGGCTGCGTGTGAATTAGCTATTTTTAGGGTTGATTTAAGAACTCAACAGGAATTAAGCAGAGATCAAATCATCAACTCCCTCTAATTCCTTAGATTTATTTTTGTAAGTGTAAGAGAGACTGAATCAGTTTACCAACCGCTGGATTTAAAACAATTCTTTCGATTCAAAAATAAATCTTTAATTAGAAAACGGGTTTTAACTCGTTTTAGTTTTATTTTCAATCAAAAAGGACTTATTTTTAAATAAGACTTTAATACATAGATTTAAATTTTTAAGTCCAAAAAGGTTTTTGTCACTAATTGTCACAGTCTCATTAGAAATACCTGTTTAGGGTGCTTTTTGTAAGTCCTGTTCACACATCATATACCCACCCTTATATTTTGTGTAAGACATTTCATCCACAGATAAATTTACGGCGTCATTAATTTTCCTTTATTTAGGAGGCACGTCTTGCTAAGTAGACCTGTAACGATAGCTAGATATTAGTCTATATACTAATATATAATAGTATATATATCTATATATATAATTATATATAATATATAGATATATATATTATACTCAGCTGCAGTACGGTACCGTTTCGAACTTTGTTCTCGTCATCAGTGCAGCACAGAGCTAATGCAATCCACAATTAATGAATCAATGACCCGTTAAGAGCCAAACCGTTTAAATTTGTACACTCAAATTAACCGCCATTGACTATTGCTTTGAAAACCCTTTCTTAGAAAGAGACAAAATACAGATCACTCTATATATATGAACTTTGGTAAAAGAAATAAATACTATACTGTGTTTGTAATATAACAAAATACATATACAATAATTATTGAATATCAATAAGTACTCCCTCTCAACTGTTTTAAATTAATATAACACAATCATTATTACACGTTTACACAAAGAAAACATAATGTAAACGTTTTAGGAATACTTCAAGATACAATTTATTTTATTTGTTTTTCATAAATTTTATAAGTTGTCAAAAAGCAACACGTTGTTTTAATATTAATTTGCAATATATGCTTTTAAAACCAATGCTGGCAGAACGCCTCACTGTCGCTAGTGTTTGTCAAACGTTTGCGCAACTCAGTCCAACATTTGCGGATCACCAAAACGTCGGACAAACACTTGGCGAACGCAGCTTGTAGACGTCAAGGTCAGAAATCCCTTTAAATTTAAACACAAATAAAATGAGCCTTGTGCACAAATGATATGAAATTTTAAATAAAAATAACATTGTTTTTAAATATTATATTGAATCAAATTGATGGTTCAAGGATTTTGCAATGTCCAAAAAATGCAATTATAATCACTAATGATACACTCAATGTTAAGATGTTACAGTTCTACACTTAAAAGTGCGCAGCGCGGTGTGGGGGGGGGGGGTGGGGGGGGGGGGAACGTCCAGAAGTAAAAGAAGCTCATCATGATATGTCCTCACAAAGCGAAGACTCCAAAATGACAGCATGCAAGGAGTCATGTACATCACGGGGCTAACTAATCCATGGGAATCGGTCTCATTCCCTGAAGAATAAATTTGTCCACATTTCAAACACTAGGTTGTCCCTCGACGACACTAATATTCTGCAATTAATTATCCCAGGTCAAACGCCTAATATTTGGGTCTGTAGCAAATGTCAACCTTTAGGACCATAAACTGAATCCCTTTTCGATTCCCAAAACTGAAGCTATTTTGGCTTGAAAGGAATGAACGGCTTGCGGAGAAATATCTTAATTTTAAGATCCTGTGTTATCATTTTTGCTAGGCCTATAGAGGTATAGAGTTGTGGGAAAACAGGGATCGCCGCTTATCTACCACACACGAATCCGTAAATAAAATCATGATCTTTAACAAACTTTCCGAATCAATCACACCGCAAGCGATGTGATAGGGTTGTTCACTGTTTCGCGCAATCTTGCGATCGGTGATTGTCCACCCGACTGTGTAATTGATCATGTGATCTAATACCGCGAACACCACGGTTTATATGTTTATATCAAAAACTTATGGACTTGTTTAGTGGCAGCTCATCCAGCATGATCTCTTACAGCATAAAACAACATCTGTCCTCCTCATCTCCCTGTAGACTTGGGGAATTTCCATTTTTCCTTCCATAATAAACAAAGTACTTTTCTCCCGTGAGAATTCTTTCTAAGTAAAATAAAGAAATACCATATATTTTAATCACCAAATGGAGAAAACTATAAACAGTATGAATATACCGCTTAATGGTAGAATTATATACAAACCACATGGTAGAGGGAAATAGGGTACACTATCTTCCCGAGGTACGGGCTTACGGGCCTATCATTCAACCCACACCCCGAACCCGAAGGGTGATGGGTAATGGCCCTTTCCAGTACCACGGGAAAATAGTGTGGGCCCTATTTCCCGTAATAAACCATGTATTATTTGTTTTTATTACACCTCACTGTGACCTCTGGGGACGAGGTTGTAGGGAAACAGTTCATACTATTTCCCTAGGGGAAAATAGCTCGCGTAATCGGAATCAAGCCAATGAAATCAATGATTATGTTCATGAATCTTCATGAGGTGTAATAAATATATTTAGTTGTATTGGTGGTTTGTGTATTGATTAAATAGTCACGTCAATTAAGATATCACACCTAAACTAACCAAACTAAACCCAACGTCCAAAGAGAGATCGTATTGTTCGTTTTGATGTAGAATTCCATAAGAAATACCATAGAATACTGTCAATAACATTCTGAGATCCAGAAGTTCATGACCGAGTTGTGATTTTTCTATATGAAGACATCGATTTGAGCCCCCTAGCTATATCACAGAATGATTAGTAGCGGAACATTATCTATTTACAAAACACGATTTATTATAAAATTGATGGCGGCATCCTTGGTAAATCATCATCCAGCCTTTACCGTAGATTCAAAATCCACTACGACATTTTTATGTCAACATTCCCTATATTTTCCAAGAAATATTACCATTCATATTTTGATATCAGAGCGGATTTAAGGGGTGCACCTCTTTTTTCAAAGCACAGGGCACCGGGCCATCCTGCGAAAAGGTTATTGAATCAGACATTTATTTCTGGGTTGTGGCACGTTATTGTATAGATTGGATCTAAAAATCAAATCGTATTGTGCAGCTTCACTCAATCTAGAACCTTTATAAAGTCCTGTTCATGTTTTGTATATTTACACTTTCAACCTCTGCTAAAAATATGAATCACCTTCCTGAATAGGAAATGAGTACATATGCATTTAAACATCCAGAAAACTTACAAGACACCTAATAACAAAAATATAAGGTCTTCTCTTTTAATCATTGAAAGATATAGAAATATTATCTACCATCAGAACAGAGACCCCACCTTTGTATCATCAGAAGATATCAACTGTGTTGACCTCAACATAAAATGGTTAATACGTGATAAATCAGATTCACGTATGCATTTCCGCAGACTAAATTTCGATTTTAATCAGCATGAATTTCATTTGATATGAAAAACCCAAAGTTAAAGACGACGTATTTGTACCAGCATAGTGTTGCATTTACGCACGATGATTTCATACCATAGTATTGTAGTGTAGAAGAAGAGATATAGTATATAATTCTAAATAACATTGACCGGCATTCCAATTACTAGTACGAATACCCCTTTTCAACGTTGATAAATAGGATATGTCTTGTAAAGTCAATTGTATGGCTTGTTATACGGATATTGGCGCCCCCCATCGCCCAGACAGTTGTAAATTAACTATCATGAAATGAAATATAAAACATTGAAACTGATTGAAAAAAAGTACTCAGGCTAAATGGAACATTTTTGATTTATCAAATTATTTAAACAACTAACGCAAGAGATGTTTTAAAATTGAAAAGAGTCAAATAAGGGGCATCTACACGGTAGCGAAGATCCAGATCGGATCCAGATCTCGTATCCAGTTGGCGTCTACATGGGCAACGGCCCAACTTGATCCAGACCTGCAACGCGTACATGGTGAGTGCACACGCTTGGTTTAGTGTCGCTGCACTTAAGCGAGTACTTTAGGTTACTCGTTAAGTATTCCTCGATCACCATGGTTTACACGTAGCATTGTACACTTTACGCCTTCGAAAGTCGCTGTACTTTCGCACTCAATGCGCCGTTGTAGATGAGTTCTATAAACGGTCTCCAGTGATCTGGATCTCGGGAAACGGATCCGATCTGGATCTGAGCTGGCCGTGTAGAGTGCCCAAAATCACACCGCCTAAATAAATATTGCCGAGAGAAAAATAGAATAAACGTGACTGCGATACGGAATACGAAAATACACTTCTTAAATAGTTTAAAAATGGAAAGGAATTTGCAAAATCATTAGACTTTAAAAAACATCAATTTATGGTGTAACAATTTAGACTGGAAATGTTATTACACGATCTGAAGTAGTTGGGTGATGGGAAATAAATTGTAGTTTATTCCAAGCGATTTGTAAGAGCGCCTTCCATACTCGGTAGTCCCGCAGGTATTTCCTCACCGCCTAAGTCTGGACACACACAGCCACTCATCTATCTTATGATTTTAAATGGTAATAAAAGTTATTTCTTTTAGAAATGTCGCTACCCGATGACTATCACCATCAAGAGCACCCAGTAGGCAAAATTGCAGGGTGTCGTACGCGCTCGGTGAACTTTTATAGTAAGGAAAAATTAACTCAACCACAGATCAATTACAAGCTTAAACAGTTAATAGCTGTTTAAAAATTATCAAACATTGCATTAACAACTCTCACCTACGGATCAGAAATGGGTCTTTGACAAAGGAACTAGAACTGAAAGGTCATAACAAATAAGCGAGCCTTTAGAAGAAAGACGTTGCATCTATTGCAATCACAAATATTATACGACAGAAAACGACAGAACAACTTGAAAGTTAAAGATCAGTATTCAGAAAAAAAAACAGATAATCAAGTGGAGATAGGCTGGGCATGTCTGTTGTTGTTTTGTTTGTTTAATCTGATCCTCCCCAGTGGGAAACTCGTTAAAATAGGCAAAGCTACATCACGTCAAGCAGGCAAAACCAGTCAACAAGCAAATTTAACGTCTAGGATACATCAACTACATTAGTTGCCTACATAGACGAACCAAATTGATCTTAGCTTTCAGCTACAGAAACAAGAAATAATTTCTTATAAAATTTCTTCAAAACCTCTTATAACTGAGCAAAAACCTTGTTGCAAGACTTCAGGACAAGAGATGGGCGCGTAAATAGCAACCAAGGAAGGAGAAGAGAATGAGAGGAAGAAAAAAAGAAGATGGAGGAATGACTTAACATGGGAACAATCACCAGTGGAGGAGGATAGCTAGAGATAGTAGAGAATGGAAGCGTTATGGGGAGGACTTTGTCAAGCGTAAAAATTTGCAAATTATGGCCTAAAAGAAAGATGAAAGAAGGAAGAAACAAACTATAGCCACTCGGGTCTGATTGTCAACGTTAGGCTAAATTTAGTTACGAAAGTTCGAGAGAGTACACTGGACCCGGATTATAAATACAATACCAAATGTAAAGTTCAATATTTTGTAGATATGAACTTTACCTTTTAGAATGGCATGTACTGGTGACACTACATAAAATGCATTGATTAATTGACTTCCCTGGTGAAAGACATATTATAAGTGATTAAATTTTAATGGTAATTGTTTTCTTTGTCAGCACTGCTTACCTATTGGTGTGTAACTATGCTTAAAATAGCGTGGTGATCATGGATTACGATCTATATAGTTTTTCTAGGGGGGGAAGAGAAAAGCATGTGGATTCCCCTACTTCCCCTCTGTCTCCCCTCTCCCTGTCGCTGTTAACCAGTTCCATAGCTCCGGGATAAAAAAAAGATCTCAATGTTTTAAAAGCTGCCCTCAATGTGATATCATGGGCTGATACGATCAGGGTCAATCGTATTTAGTTATGACAGATTAGGTACGTGTATGGCTCAAATATGTAGCGTCCTTAAATGGTCCTGCTAAATCACTGGTGACATGATATGTACTTTTTCTGACATTTTTATTTAAAATACAAGTAGGGATCACACTAACCGTAAAGTTTCCTCGCATGAGTGAAAAGGGTGTTAAAATATTCCGTACAGGCTTCACCGTAATTTGAGGACAACCCCACCGCATCACCAGTGGTGAATTCGGCCAGATAAAAAAAACACGCACGCTCCTTACGACATCTCCGTTGCATTTTTAAGAGTGCTCCTTATATTAAAGAAAAATGAGTCTCTCAAAAAAGAAATAAATAATGAAAGAAAACGAATAAAAAACCACGAGTATTGCGGTATTTTCCGAACTAGAAATACCCTCAAACACTCAAATTCGTAAACTTGGTCAAAAAATTTACAAGACAGTTTCAATGTCAACAGCCCTCGGCGCTATGTTGCGAATTCGAAGATTTTAATATCATATTCTCTTCTCATCTCTTTATCACTTTTCTTTGGATACACTTACGCCTCACGGATCACTAAACTTATTTCTTTCAAAACTGTTGTCTAATTCGACATTTAGTCATGTAATGTAACATTATCTTTCAGACAACAATGCTGAATTGTGTCTGTAATATTAAAGAACAATTATGGCATTCTAAACAATTTAATCTTAACATTACAAATATTTTTCCCGACTAAGAATAGTCAATTTATGAATGATCTACGTGTTGTTAATTTGGTCTTAGTGAATAACTATTTATACGTCCATTTTTTAAATCAATTCCTCATATCATTAATTAGTGACTCACTTATCCATGGACAATCGATCTCATAGGGTTTCTTATTTAAAACGCGATGTGAAACGTTAGCCAAATGCTACAAATTCATACTAATACCTTGGTATTTTTTTACATATTAAAATTCAATGTTTTTAGTTTTTTTGTTTTTTTAATTTTGTATTTTCAGTGGTTTCCTCGAATTTCTAAATATAGCAAAATACGCCAATGGTTAAGCGATATAGAAAACAACAGGATTTTCAAATTATATAATGAGCGAGCAGCAGCTTGACTGATTATTTTCTCTTCTCAAAACTAGCTGTATAGACTCCATAAGTAAATTCATTCGAAACAGATCTTCCTCACCCTTACACTCTGTTAGTTTTCTTCTATGGGTTGAAATATATTCATTCTCAAAGTTGGCGAATCCGTCCCTTTAATTAGCAACATCATTATGCACACTGCACTACCGTATTGTATAATTCGTATACTTGACGCTTATACTTTGAGTTTGAGAGCTGGGTCAATATTCCCTTAGCTTTAAATATCTCGATCAATCATTCTTTGCAAATAGTTTTATTACAAAAATTCGAAAATCATTGGTATTCACCGACCTTTCGAGCAATAAAGAATATCACGTTAATATGAAAAACTGAATAATGACTATCATGTGCGTGCATTTGTTCTTCCACTTCAATTTTCATTTATTTGTGCATTCCGCCATGCTTTGTAGTTGTCCTCTGTAAATATAACTTATTTTTCATTTCAAAATATGCTGCGAATAGAACGTAACAAGTTTGAAACAATTTATAACATGCATCGCCACCAATTTTGGTCCACTTTGCTTTGGGGTGGAATACTTATTTGAAGATCAAATCACCCCATATGTATATATAGAAATTGTCTTTAAGTTTTAATCAGGCTATTGAATGCTGGATCATATGGAGAATAATCAGTTGTGTCTCATGTATAGCGTCCCTGTGTAAGGTATTTTACAAATTGTTTATGACATGGAGGAGTGTTTGTGTGTCATTACAAGTGTGGCATTTACATGTGCCCTCTTCCCCGAATTCCGAATATTGGTTGGGGGGAAAAAAAGTGTGCAAAAAAATCGATACAAATTTCCGGGAAAGCTCAACACGTTTCTTTCTGGATAGGTTATAAATGATGGATTTCCTTCCATGTCAGATGTCGCTGTTGGGTACATAACACACAAGATCCTCACAGCTGACGATATAGGTGTATCCCCATATGTTCTTAGTATGGGGTGCAACGGGGTTGTCTTTCTCTTCTACTATCTGTGGGCACAATACATATATGTTGTGAATTTGCTACTGGGGGGGGTATTTTTTTATTTGAAATGCGTATAATTGATGTTACCAGTGTTGTTTAACATGTAGAATTTTATCTATGTTTTTGTA
This sequence comes from Ophioderma brevispina, assembly GCA_023653785.1. Classification (NCBI taxonomy): domain Eukaryota; kingdom Metazoa; phylum Echinodermata; class Ophiuroidea; order Amphilepidida; family Ophiodermatidae; genus Ophioderma; species Ophioderma brevispina. The sequence goes on along the minus strand of JAMKCH010027492.1, from coordinate 9,922 downwards.
ATGTCGTAATTGATAATGATATAATTGATCCTTTATAATGTGCAGTCCCTAGGGGCCTCTGCATTGGCGCTCTATACGATTGTTATTATTATTATTATAGATCCGACTTTTTCAGCTTCAATACATTTTAGCACATTACCTTGGACAACCAATGGTCGAATATTCGGACGGTTTCGGGGATCAGTCTGATTTTGCGTTATGCAAACTGGTATTTCTTTTAATGGGTATTTTAATGACACCAAAGTGGGATATGATTTATCATGTTTTCTTCTTCTAGCGTATGAGGCAGCAGCTAAATGTGTTGAATTTGGTAGAATTTGAGAAGTCTATATTCACCGGTGGACGAAAGGTAGAGTACTCATTGAGAATGTGATCCGCAGTCTGTGATGGAGAGTTACATTGGCAGACTGGAGATGGTCGTAGCATATTGCTTTTGAAACGACCCGGGAAACGACTGACTCCTGTGCGAATCCTGTTCAGGTGACCCGTTCCTTACGTGGAAGATTGCTACCAGGTGGGAGTTCTGTCATAGGTGTGATAGTGAATTGGTCTGGTCTTGGGGTATCTAGCCAGGCAGTGTTCCATGTATGTAGAATGTTGAATGGGGAGCTGGAGAGTTTAGCAGCGTGTCGACAGAAAGGTCGACGTGAGCGCAGTCTCTGTCTGCCGAGCTGGTGTGATTCTTGGACAGTACTATGCAGCAGGTGCTTGTTGTCCAACAGAGCCTTATTCACCAGTTTATGTGTGTGATGTTCTCTCCGAAGCACTGCAGGTGCAATGCCTGAAAGCACTGGTAGAAAGATGGAGTGGGACGAAGGCAGTCAGTAATGGTTCTCGTTGAGTATTTTTGTGTGAGAGTTATTGCACCATGCTAGGGCGGCATATTCAGCAGCGCATTAGACCAGAGCCAGGGCGGTGGTGCGTAGAGTGGATGGACTAGCATCCCATGATGATCCAGCAAGGCGGCACAGGAGGTTATTCCTCGAAGATACCTTTGCGCTTACTGACTCGAGATGCTGCCGATAAGTAAGCTGCCGATCAAGCTGCACTCCCAGATAAGTAGGTGTAGGATTGTATGCCAGAGGCGCTCCATTGAGGTTGATTTGAAGCTGGCGATGAGCCACTTTGGCGTTAAGATGAAAGGCAGTAGCGGTGGTCCTAGCTTCACTCAGCTTGAGTCTCCAAGTATTCATCTCTTCTATCAAGTAGACCATATCGGCCAGTAAGTGTACTTTCTACTTCAGTCCAGCTCTGTAGAGTGAAGAAGGGTAAGATTGTCGGCGTAGCTATATTGTCTGGATTTGTTCCGTAATCCGCTGATATATAAGTTTGAACAGCATGGGAGCCAATCTGACCTGTGGGACTCCGTTCCTCAGACACGCAGTCGACTGCTCTGCCAGTCACTGGTTTAATAGAACAAAGCTACGGTTTGAAAGCTGACATATATGGAATTGTACCCGGTGACGACCGGGATGGTGACCAAAAGCTTGAGTGTCAATCCCTGGTGCTACACGGTATCATACGCTGCAGTAAGGTCCATCATGATGACGCCTGCCTTACAATGCTTTTCAAAGCTCTCTCCTCAATATCATTTGTGAGTTACAATCGAAATATTATAAGAAAGTGTCCACAAATAGAGACAGACAAACTATGTTTTTAACTTGGCATGCGCCCCTTATTACTTTGAACCATTATATATTATAGCCTATCCGCTAGGCAAATGAATACTTTTCCAATCCTATAGGACACAAATACGTTGTGTGGATTAAACCCAATTTACTCAATTTTAATAAATTAAACCCTATCATTTTCTGATAGTTTAGGCCCTATTGAACCCAAAACAATAAGAACATCATGTTAGGCCAACATACTCACGGAACTGTTTTATTTACTACCATACCATACGCATACCACAACAATTACATAATGCCATAATGGATTGGATGCTCAGGGATTCTTCCAGTGTAGTCAGTTTTCCTCATGTGTAGAAAAATGTTTTACGCGAAATCGTTTTCTTGTCTACTAGGTAGAAAAATGACATCATCAAGCTTACAAAACCATAATTTTGTCAAGAAATATGTCGAAACTAGTGGAAGACATAAAAATGTTCTAAATTCTTGGATATGTTATATGTGGAAAAGTGTCTACATGGTGTATGTGTTGAGCCTTGTTTTAGCTTTGTATTGTTCAGAGGCCCCGTATGGAGCAGTGCTGAATCACTGATTGACCCTAGCCTCTTTAAAATCTGAACATAAATAAAAAAATACGTATCCATAATGCGAATTAACTAAGTTAAGTTGAATTTCGAGGAGTGTATCTCTTCAGCGACATTTCTCAGACTATGTTACACTTCTGGCTAGGGCCTTTTGCAGACACATCCACACGCCATACCTGCTGGTACTATATAGTTTCTTTTAGCCATGTTCAACTATAAAAAAAGTCTTAGTCGCTCAATATCTTGTAGTGTACACATTTTGGGTGGAAGACCAATGTTTCACGCTCTCAAAATCCCAAACTTGCGGCTGTCTTGACTGTGTATCAGTTTCATTTGACTCATTTCGGAAAAGTCAACAGAATGGCTAACAAAAATATGGAAACATTTCTATTTTTATTATCTACGGAGATATTTAAAATTTGTAGTTTGACCCGCACTTTTAAAAAGTAGAATTTAATGTTTATTTAATATTCGCCATGGATTTATGCATTATAATTCTATTTTTTAGTCATTCGTCATTATTTCATTCAGATCATGATACAAACCAATATGATATATTACGATGAATTACAGGACTAAATGTTCATAACAGGTTATATACTTATCATACTAATCTAATCATCCTCATCATAGTTACGTAATACGTATTATACTCATGCATTCTAGACATAGTATCTAATTCATGACCATAGTAGCTTCCAATGTTTGATTACATGGGGAGAAGATGAAATAAACCCCGAGGAGCCTTTATATTTGATCCCCCCCGTACAAAACACGTCAACCTATTTTTTCATGTCCCAAAAGTGTTACACTCCTGACCATTTAAAGCAAATCGTCAAATTAGCGGTTTTTTATTTTCTACCAAATTCAAAATTTGAACAATTATCAAAAAATGAGATTTATAAATGAAATATATTTTTAATATTCTTAATCATGCTCTCCCACACCACCCGACACGAACCTAATGTCGTCAATCAATCTTTATCTCAATTGAAGTAGCCCAACACAATTCATTGAATTCAAAGCGAGAGAAAATACAAGTCCATCAGCTTAAAGAGAGGCTCCGGAGAGAACAAAATAAGGTTCATATTAGATATGGGTGTGTTTGGACCAACCAGAAATGTTGAGCATCAGAGGATATTGGAGCTTTATTAGTAACTGATGTTATGTTCATCATTTCATTTTAGGTTGACTTGCCTGCCCGGCTTGCCTGTCAGAAGCCCAGGGCTGCTAGATACATCATTCATTTGTGTTTGGTCATCTTTACTTCCACACAATTGCGATGTGTTAGTCTACCTCTGGCACCCCCTTGCAGATCAATATTTCGAAACGGTCTATTGAGTACAACCATCCATTATTTACAATACCAGTGTTCGCACGTGGAACTGTCCTTTGCTAACCCACTGGTCTAATAATGGCCATTTTGGTCTAACTCTAATTGGTCTAAACCCATTCGTCTAATAACCTTTAGGTTAAATCCCCCTTTGTCTAATAGCCATGTAGTCTCTATTCCACTGATCTAAATCTCATATCGTCGAATATTCATATCGTCCTATAAACCGATTTGGTCTAATATGCCAATTGGTCCTAAACTCCATCTGGTCTAATCTTCATTTTGTCTAATATCCATTTGGTCTAATAACCAATTGGTCTAATATCCATTTGGTCTAATATCCAACAGGTCTAATATCCATCGGTCTAATACCCATTTGGTCTAATACCCATTTGTCTAATACCACCCATTTGGTCTAATATCCATTTGGTCTAATATCCTTTGATTTAAATTTCGACTCTTGTCCAAATGGGTATTAGACCAAATTGATATGAACCAGGTGACATTAGACCAAATGGATATTAGACCAAATTGATAGGCCATACTAAATTGAAGCATTTAATCTGCACCTTTAGGTCACGTAGGCTCAAAAGGACCATGAAATTGGTATCCGGATTTCATGAAGCTTTATCTCAAAGTATGTTAATTTTCGTTTTTTAATATCGGTACACCTAGAACACAAGCTTCAGTTTCAAAAGTGTAAAGGGATTTTGTTTTACTTACACTGTATATTGTACCCTTTTATAGTGAACATATTTCCAACATATTACCAGCAAGTTCTTGTTTCGACAAGGAAAAAAGCACTTGAAACAGTCTTAGGTCTATTTTAAGCGTTACCCTTAACCGTTGTGTAAAATTTTGGGACAATCCGCGTGTTCTAGAACACGTCCTGGAAGAATAGAGAGTAGCGGCCGACTTTGAAAAAGGGCTCTAGCTTTCGAGTTATCCCTCCCCTCCGTACAACAAAAACCCAACCACAACCACCTTTATTTGAAGGATAAATATATGAGATTTTAGAATATGATGGTTGTGGTTGAAATTTTGGTGGCAGGGATATTTCTAGGCCGAAAAGTGCATTTTGGGCTGCCATTAAGCAAAATTATTATTTTTTTTTTTATTTTTTTAAGTAAAAATATTACAATCTTATTTTATGGGTATTCTTTTGTTATTGATACAGGTTTTAATCACATTGCACTAAGGGTTCAGGTTACACTCGTGGTGGTGACATGTGATAAAAGGGTCTTTTTTTAGGAAAAAGGTGATTTTTTGGGCTAAAATTCCTAGACCGTTATATATTGTATAACAGAAACCTATACTTAAATGTCCAGAGATTGATATATTGCTTTGATTAAAATTTGGTTTGCTAAGAAATTAATAAATCTTGATATTCCTTAAGTTTTTAGCTCAAAAACGTGATTTTTGACCCAAAAAACACCCCTGGCCACCAAAGTTTTTGACCACAACAATCATTTTTAAAATTATATTACTTCCTTCGAATAGAAGTGATTTGCGTTTTGTTTGTACCGAGAGGAGGGTTGTCGACAATTTTGCAGTCCAAACCGCTCACTAGAGGAACCACCAGACATCTCTTTCACACAACCACCGATTATTCATAACTTTATCATGCAGGTACCCAATCAGAAACAAACCGTTTTAAAGTGAATGTTTGTTTGTTTCTTTAAAAAATAACCTTGGTCGCAACTTACTTAAAAGGGTTTGATTTGCTATCGCATAACCGTTGGCCTAAGATACGCATGTTGTACCTTCCTATGACCCTATGTCGATTCGAACTTTACTGCAAAATTGCAAAATTAGCTACATTTTTGAAATAAGCGTTTGCCCAGAATAACGTCTTATCGTTGTTATTATTTTAAAATTTAATATTTCTGCAACTGACCTAATTGCAATCGGGAATATGTATAGAAGAAACAATTACAAATTAACAAAATGTTGAGCAGGATCATTACGAAAGTAGTAATAAGCATTAATTCCACTAAAATCAATAGCTTATAAGATTCACAATGTAAAAATAAAACAACGTTGTTTTTGTATTGCGTTTTCCTTTGTATGTATCGAAAATGTATGGCATTCCTTAGAGAGAACCTTTCAGTAATCATTGATGTATTCCTCATACAAACACATACCACCCCCTTGGTGTCTGTCATGTAATGAATAATGTCCTTGAGGCTCTCTATAGAACCAAAACACACGTGAGAGGATGCTAACATTAGTTGTTTCTTGATAAAACAAGACACGTCTCAAACACTTTTAGTTGTGTTTTCCGAAAGAGCTTAAAAAAACGTGCATGTTTTCAAATAGCTAACTGACATAAACATGATTGTATTAACTTAATGTGGTTATGCCTCAGGTCAGTTCTTTTGAAATGCAGGGGGGTGAAATTCCTGCTTTCTAATAAACACTAAGCTCTCTAAACACAATGTTCAAATATATTTATCATTCATTATGCATTGATAACGCTGTCATATTCCTGACTGGAATCTATCTAACGGCCGCACCCGAGATGCTGTTCACCATGTGGGCGTCGCGCCAAATGTTCCTGTTTGTCATTAAGTTGGGGGTGTCAGATGGATCCTGCTGGATGGCTCCTCCGCGCGCAATCACAATCAATGTAAGTTAAAGTGGGGCGAACGACTCCCCCTGTTGTGGCACGGTAACTGCCAACATGTGACGTCTGTAGACTACTTTGAACCATAGCACGAATGACATTGACCATGCCGTCACATCTTCACCTGCGTTGGGCACAGAAGTTGAAATTGGAGGGATATCTGGATATATCTGGTCTTTGGTCTTGGTGTGTCAGCCAGGAATTGTTTGACTCGCATATGAAGCTTGGTGTATGTGCCATCCAGTCTATCCTGTGCGTCTTTCTTCATGGTCCACAGGTCCTTCGAGATCCATATAACAGGATACTCTCTACACAGGCTCTAAAGAATTTTCAGCTTGGTTGAATTGGAGATACCAGATTGCCATAAGTGGTGTAGTTTATTGCAGGCATTCCGTGACAGGAAGTCTTTCTTGCTGTCGGCAACATAGGACCCTAGATACTTGAAGTCTCTGACCTCTTTGAGTTGGCTACCGTCTGTAGTGCAGATAGGTTGATGATCATCTTCTCTTTCACGGTCATATATTCCGTCATCTTGGCATTTAGATGTAGGCCGACTTTGTCTGCAGCATTCTCGAGTGCTGTTAGTGGATCTTGAGCGCCACATATCAGATCAGCTGTTAGAGCTAGATCATCTGCGTAGTCAAGGTCTGTGAGATACTGACTTTTGTGACGTCTAGAACGCTTGGGTTTGATGGTGAGTCCTTTGTCGTTCATGATGTCAAGACTCTGTCTGACGATGTACTCAACCACGACTACAAAGAGATAGGGAGCAAGAGTATCTCCTTGGAGGATTCTAGTAGTTGTTAGGAACTCCTTTGTGGGCCCATCCATGATCTGCACAAAGCTACATGTATATGGGTTATCATACATGATGGTAATTGCTTTGACAATATCATCTGGGACACCGTAGTTGGCGAGAATATGCAGCATTACATCCCTGTTTACACTGTTAAAAGCCTTCTCAACTCTTCCATGATCCTTCTGAGGGCAAGTGTCTGAGGTAGTGTTGATCTGCCTTTGCAAAACCATTCTGGTTCCGTCTGAAAATGGGATCTATTTGAGGAGTGATTCTGTTGAGCAGCATGAAGTTTTAGATTTTAGAGGCCAGTGGTGACAGTGTGATTCCTCTGTAGTTTTGGGGTTGTTGGAGGTCGCCTTTCTTTGGTAGAGGAATGATGAATGGTGTTGAAAAGGCAGCTGGTTTGTTTCCCACGTAGGTGTTGTTACAAAATTCTAACAGTTGATCATGGAAAAGTGGATTCTTCCAGATTACTGCAGGAATGTTGTCGGGACCAGGTGTCTTGGTGTTGTTCAGTTTCTTCAGGCAGATCTGAAGCTCCTCTATATTAGTGAAAGGTCCGGTCTGGATGGGAAGGGTGTCTGGTATCTTGTGATTGAAGAAAGGTTCATCAAGGTTAGTGTTATTCTGAACTGGCTTGCCAAGTATAGAACTAAAGTGCTGCATGCTGAAACCACATGTCAAGGCGCTCTTCAGTTGTTTCACCTTTGATTCTTATATAGGTGGGGTGGCTTTCTTATCAGTTAGCTCCCTCAGGGCCTCCCAGGCAGCAGCATGCTTGTTTTCAAGCTTATCATTATCATGATTATTACGCCCTTTGCCAATAAGTCATATACTGGCCGGTGTAAAAGGAGATATGGTCCGCCTGGAGCCATAGTCTGGGCCCCATGGACGACAACGGAATAAAGCGTGAAACCAATGTTGCGTGAGGAGTCAACTGAATCGAGTGCCCTATTCTTTACCGTTGTCGGTGGATTATAAGTCCGGCGGACCATATCTCCTGCCACACCGGCACTGATGGTGTGCTCCGTTGAATCTGCCCATTGTTGATAATAAGTTAGGGTTATAACTGTACCAATAAAACATTGGATTAAATCAGGCCGATTGACATTGAACGCGCAGTAGTATTAATGAAAAAGCATGCGCAATATACCTTAATACCTTAATAAAATCAACAACTGGACAGATTCGACACAACACTCGTACTTCCAGGTCATCTTGTTCTTTTGTGTTCAGAGGCTCAGTTTAAATTGTCTATTAGAAAATATGAAAGAAAAGTGTTCAATTCAACCCTATCTTAGCTCGATCACAATAGAATGCGGGGTTCCTCCATCTCCCTACAGCCAATGTTTCCGGTGCTATACTTGTTTAGATATTTTGAAAATTGTCTAGAAATTGACTAGATTTTGATATTGTTTGTTAGGTATTTTTTGGATCGTAATATGTGTATACATAGCGGGAGCTTCCATATTTCGTCTCTAGATGCATATACATCTTTGTTTGCGCTGAATTGGCGGCTCTGTCAGCTTTGTTGATGTATTTATTTTGGACCCTTCCTTTTATAGTCTCTGAAATGTCCTCAAATTTAAACAAGACGTCTTAGCTCACATTTGAGTTTCTTTTCAAGCTCAATCAAAATGTATTTTTTGGTAATAATAATAATCGACCCCCGCTTGTCATTAAGCAACATGTTAGTTCATTACAATTTGTTCTGGTGAAAGGCTGTAACAATGATGAGAATATCCGTAAGATTCATCCATCAAATAGTGGCAAAAATAAATGTCTATGCGTAAACGGAGACAGTTATTTGTGGCTGATTTTGGGTTTATTATAATATACTGTGCATAAGTAATTCAGTTTTCCCGCTTTTGCTCGAAACGGTTGCTAATTTCGGTTACAACCTATGGTCTATAACATTAAAGAGACACAAGGGCATGACCATATTTCACATCTGAATCACTTCCCACAAATTTGAAAACAATTTGGACGTTTACATTTAAATGTAAAAAAAGCATGAGTTGCAGAGAATTCCCTGCCACGGAAATCAAGGTTTGACATCAACTTGAAAAGCATGCAGTCTCAACTCAGAGACCACATTTTGGAGCATTCCGTTTACCGTGGAGAGCATATCCATCATTTCCTTCAGTGGATTTGTCTTTTGTGAAGGCTAATGAACAAAAGCGAGGGTGTACCTCGTGAACGTGTGGGCGGAATCCAGGGAAAATTTCATAATACAGGGGTCAAAATGAGAATGCTTTTGACTGGCTGTAAAAGTAACCAAAGTGTTCGTCTTGTTACAATGATTAAAAAACGGTAATGTTTTGTACTACTTACAACGCATGGTTATGGAGATATAACACAAAAAACTCGTCAAATGGTCAAGAGGTCTCACGAGGTTAAATCTTAATATTGCCCGATTTCTTCAAAAATGGGCTATGTTGATGCTGTGGTAATATCGATTTTAGATGGGAAATACTAGTTGTGAAATGCGTTATATAAGCAGATGACAGGAAGACAAAGTTTGCCAGCAGCTACAGTTTTATAGCTATCTAGTTTGATCTGCAGTAATGGAAGATCGGTGGTACATAGAGCCAGGATTTATTAAATGTTGGATACCACAGGAGTTTGAAAGCTGAAACTGCCTGCTGTCATCTTTGAAGGCAAAAAATTAGCTTCACAGTTTTTTTTGGAATCAAAAAAGGAAAAAAAGGATTCAGTTTTAGCGAGGCGGCCAATAGCTAAAATATACTACAATCGTGCCATTTAGTGATAAAAGCAAGAGGGATTTTTGTATATAAGTAGATTAGTATATAGCTAAAATATTGAGATCATGAGCCCTTCATTTTTTACCCCCTGAAGGTTGGCAGCCTTTTCAAAATGGCCGACAAAAGTTTTGCTTATTAATTGTTTATCACATGCATACACTTTTAAAATACCGGTGACATGATG
>JAMKCH010027491.1:0-18327 GCA_023653785.1 Ophioderma brevispina | reverse complement strand
TGAACCCAATCGATGAAGTATCCGCCATCTAGAAAAGCGTAAAAGGGTGTCCTTTTAATCATAGGGGACTTCACGAATGCGATGCATTACGGTTGCATTTCTTTTTAAATAGGTACCCCATTTATCTGTTAGGTCTACATGTCAGATTTTAGGGTGAATTCTAGTGGTCATTTGACTCATTTCTCCGTTTAAGCGTAACCAAACAGCAAGTGTCAAGGTGATAGTACAAGTCGTAATACGTAATAAGTCCCAAAATGCAATGCCAATGTTTAAGACATACATTAGGTTTTAACATTTCACCCCGGGACCAGGTTATTTTTACAGGTCTGAAGCTGCAATTTCACTACATCAAGTTTTAAAGCTTACCAACAAAACGGAGTGACGGATTTCGATATATTTTTTCAACAAAATATTAATTAAGAAAAATTGATATGACGTCATCAGTGACATTTTTTCAATAATTAATTCAGGACACATGAAATCAAAATTTTGACAATAGAATTTGTTTCATAATGTTGTTTGGCCTTACTTCTAAAATGTGTACCCTTTCTCCTCTCAAAAATGAGAATCCCGAGAGGATTTTATCAATTTCTTTTGTCTTTTCTTTATAATTTAATTTGGTGACGTATGTACGTACTTGTACGTTAGCGTATACGCTATCGTCTGCACTGACAAACAAGCAACATAAATGAGAACATCCTCCCCCCCCCCCCCCCCCCCCCCCCCCCACAGTATTTTTAAGTGTCATTATTTAATTAGTGCACTAGTGCAGTGAAATGTGTTATTAAATGGCTACAAGAGGTATTCCTGTGTTCAGATGCATTTCGGTGTCATGCATCAGTAAAAGTTAATGTCAGAATGGTAGTTCAGAGATTTAAGCGTCTTTTTGCAGCAGGCGGGTGAAAAGGGTCTCCATTTTATTCTGAATAGGTCAGGGTTTGGGTGGAACATGAACGTGTCGCTCTATGATGACACATGAGGGTATATGAGTGCAACTAGTGGCCTGGGCAGCATGACCCTAGCTACCTTATGAAAAGGATGAGTCGGTAATGAGATCAACCATAGACAAGCGACTTAACTAAACAGAGCACCAAGGACTGCTGGGAGGCTAATGAGAAGGGTGGCACTGTCACTGTCATGATGATGGCGGCAAGCCTCATTAAATATTAGCAACTCACCAAAATGTCAAAAGAATTACAGCAATACGGAGTTCAAACAACAAACCCAATTTGGGTGCTTTGATATGGGTACGCGTCGCGGTCTTCCCATGCACTGATACTACTCGTACGCTCCGTTATCATGCAAACGGGTTTGGGAATAGAAAATACCTGACAACAAATAAAAATTCAGATATTTCGTCAAGATTTCACTTTTACGTGTAACCAAGGCGACGTCTAAAATTGGGATTTACTTGGTCGACCTCCCTGGTCCTTGTTGACATGACCATGGTATATCTGAACACATGGGCAATCGAGGCCTGGTAATTCAGCTCCTACTGTACAGATCAGGCCGGCACCACACATTTATAGGATCAAATTCAACTTCGTCCACAAGACCAGGATGGACACTAAGTAGACCATGAAATGGTGTTCCAAGGATCTCGCCAAGCTTCACTGCTGTTAATTTTGTTCATCCATGACCTACAGATACAATTTCAAAGGAAATATGGTTATGAGATGATCTCACTATGATGCAAAAAACCGAGCGGAACGTATATCAAAGCTTCTTCAAGCAAGGCCATAAAACAACTTTGGGAAAGTACCAAGGGACAGTGGCACAATAGTTCAGCAAATCAAAGAGTATCAACAGCCTCATTAAACAACAGGGAAGCTAGACGTGAACTAGATGGATATAGATGTCTATGTCAACAACATAAGACTTGATTTTCAATCTAACTAGCTGGGAGTAAAGCTTGACAGGCAATCTCCTTTCATCAACACCTGACAGTACATTGTGGTAAAATCATGTGCACAGCAAGGTGCACAAACTATCCGTACAGTGTATACCCCAGGAATTAGAATATTATTGTTTGACTATTAGTGGTGCCTACAAAGTTGAGCTTCTCTTAGTACTGGAAGGCTAATATCATAATCTTAGAGACAGCATCACTAACCTATGCATGGAGTTAGTGTCAGGTCTCACCTAAAAACCAGACACCAACTGCTCCTCTGAAAGGCCAATGGTTCATCTGTTCACCAACTGATACTATTAGGCTCACTGGTTGCATGAGGAAAAGGGTTCGACATTTCTTTTTCCTTTTTTTATGACTGAGTGAACAATACATACATTTTGTCGTGACCAAAAAGTTAATGGAGAGGACAAAAGGATTCTAAAACGAGTTAGGCCAGTCGATGGATTCAAAAGCAAAGCTATCTGTTCTAAGGGCGCATTTCTTGAAAACTGATCGTCCAACAGTGCTGTGGGAAGATTTTTCACGCAGGTTATCACCATGCTCACTAGATGAAGGATAGTTCACATGCCCGGTTCTGGATGGTGAGTTAAGCAAGGGGTCCTGCACATTGACACACGACCAATTGGTGAGTGGTGATCTGACATGACGTATGCAGCAACATACTCCTGAGGTTCAATGGCCGATTGTATGCATCCTGCACAGTGCGGTAATTGCAGCAACTTGGCGTTGTGGCGCAAAGAAGCAATTTGGAGTTTTGATAGGGCATATTTCTCAATCTATTACTATTAGACCGTCAGCCAGAAGGTTTGGTTTAGACGAATGAGATTACCATAGTGAATACGGGCAAATCAGAGAAAAATATAACTTTTGAAATATGAAAGTCTGCCGGGGAGCCCGTTGTGCGTGTAGCCCCAGGAGAGGGGTAAGCTACTATGGGGGTCAAATATTTTGAACTGCTCTAATCTAATGAATATAGCCTCAATTAGTCCTTCGGTTACCAGGAGTGCAAAGTCAATTGGGTCCACATGTGAGGTGGTGCTTCCTTTCCAAGATCTTTGGGGAAAATAGGCTAAAGGTCTTTGTTTATTCAAGAAGGTCAACAATTGTGAATACAAATATTTTTTTAAAAATATTAAAAACATATTTAATGATACTGATTCAAAATATGCTTTTTATTTTTTTTTTGCATGGATTGGGTTCACTTTCATAGGGAGGGGTTATAATGTCCCCGTCCCCATAAAGTCCTACAGTGAATTTTTTACCCCTTCCATTATAACAACAAGGAGATGCGAAGTGCAAAAATCATTTCATATTTGGATGCGTATCATTAAAACATTAAAAAAAAAAATTTTTAACGAAAAATCTTGGTATTGCAACGGGTTGCCTTTCTTGAATAAACACATGACCTTTAGCCCTATTTCCCAAATCTTGGAAAGGGAGCACCACACGCGTGTGACCCAATTGACTTTTTTACCTCCCTGTAACGGTAACCTAAGGATAATTTTTGAGCTATATTCATTAGATTTAGAGCAGTTCAATATTTGAGCCCCCCATAGAACTTTAACCGACCCCGCTCCCGGGTCTACACGCAACACGGTCCCCCGCAGACTTTCATATTTGCAAAAGTTTATTTTTTTTTTCTCTGAATTTTCCCGTGTTCAGATGTTTGGAATCTCTTTGTTCGTCTAACCAAACCCTTCGGGGCTGATGCTCTATATATCTTTACAGCCGTTTCTCTAGATATTATCTATTTATACACTCAGAGGTTGGCTCGCTTTCAAAGGCCAAAATTGGAATGGGTCTATCTGACAGCCCAACCTTTGTAGTGCGAGATGAACCCATTCACTTATCATCGCAAATGCCCTCTATTCCTGCCATATGGAGCAAGAAGTCTTGCAAAATGAAAGATTGTCTGTTTTCACATTCACCTGAATATATCCCCCATTTCAAGGTGTCACATTCACGAAGGGCATCTAGGGCAGTGCTTCTCTGAATGGCTAACAAAAGTTCAATTACACAATAACTTTCTGAATCATTTGTTTGGAATTAGCAACTCTCATAAAATCAGGCCTATGTAAATTAATACCAGTGTATAAATATAAAGTAAGGAATCGCTGTCATATTTTAAAATTGCCCTCAGGATACCTCCTGTGCAAAAAAGACCCCTCTACTATTGTGCATTTGTAGACTTAACTGATGATAAGGAATGTTCCATTTGAATATGATGCAATGCTTTCATCACTGATGACGAGTTTGTCTAAAACACTCCTTCATCCTTAGATTCCTTTGTCGATACAAAACAAGATACGAGGAGGACCTGTCTGGCCATTACAGAAAAAGGTGGTTTAGTTTTACATTCATTTCAGTAAATGTTGTACAGAAATCAGCAGTGCTCAGATTTTGCTACAGGAATGCATGAATTGGAATGTAGGCCCGTTTACCTTACAATCCGTCAGTAGGGTTGTTTTTGTTTTGCATAGTAGTATATCATTTTTGCTTAATCTCATATGCTCAGATGATCCTGGAAATATTCAATATCACCAAACAAACCGGTTTCACACTCATGCATTGGTAAGAGAATCCCTTTATTTTATGATATTAATAGGAATTAAAGGTTGTTGGTGGCCCGGCCATTTTGTTTTGAAAGCGGCCCCATCTCCTGGCAAAGCTGGACTCCAGAGATTGGGCACATATTCTGAAAAATGTTAGTCTTAGTCCATGCTACAAGTACTGTTGAAAATTTGTGGTAATTTTATCACAACGTGCACAATTCATCATATATATAGGGCTTAACAGATGAACATGAGTTCAAATCAATGCAACAGCTGATTGCAACTTGGACAGGTGGCTCATTTTAACAACAACGTTGCTGTTACATTTTACAGTGAGTTCTATAATTACACCTCCAAATTCTCTGCGCAATTTTGTTTGATTTCTCCCACATACGTTGTGTGCATACACGAAATGTTTACCAATCTGGCAAGTCAGCAAAGGTCAAGAGCATGCGTAATGGCCACACGTGGGGTAAGCTATGGCGGCGACTTGGGCTAGTAAATGTTGTTGTTATTCGCCCAAAATCAATTCTTGGACATTTCTCCCCCGATGGACGTCTACATCTTGGATTACTGTTGGTAGGAATACCCAAAGCAACATACACCCCGAGTTACCATCTGTCAGTTACGTGGACATGTTAGATGGTGCCCTTCAAGCAGAAGGTGTGAGTCGAAATTGGAGAGTTAGTATACTAGTATGCGTGTCATACTTGGCAGTCATGGCAGTGCGTAGTAGAGTAACGAGTGCAGACTGTAACATGTCAGGCACTTAAACCAAAACATGCACCTTTTTTTTTTTTTCCCAAATATTCTGAGTTAATCTAGTTAGTTCGACGGTGTCATAAAGCTTGGGAATCTGGGGCGGAGCTGCTAAGCCCTAAATTTACCAAGTAAATTGTACCCGTTGAGGGTGTTGTATTTATGTCACATGATTAAAAATTGACTTGAATTATAAATCTAGCGAGTTGATAATTCAGGCGCTATGGTTGTTCCATATCCCACTGACCTCCGTGACACATCCCAGCAAATAAAAAATCAAGGATTCGGGATGAGACAACGGAGGTTCAAGCCACTGGACCTATATAAATTTGATAGCGGGATAACACGTAATTGAAATTGAATAGTCGGTGATTAGAACCGAATACTTCCCCAGCAGTGGAATATGTTACAGCGAAAGGCTTACAAATGTAAGTGCATTTTTAGATATTTAGGCAAACATAATCTTCATGTTGCATGTTTATCTTCAGCAATTTCACTTAGACAAATTCTAAGGAACTCAAAATCAAAATGGGGCCCCCCACACCCCCCCCCAAACCCTTCCCCTCATCTCCATCAAAGGACCCACCGTAAACCGTTACACCTCCCCACTTCCCTCCAATCCCCCACTCTATCTCCCCTCCCCCTTCCACCCTCCCATCTCTCTCCTCCATTCCCCTTATGAATTTATTTTAAATCAAATTGCATTTAGGTGTTAAACATGCTCTGCTATTATTTTTATGTATTTATCACATTTCCTCAGTTGTTTCATTATTTTTTCGGAACGGAACATTCATCCTTATCAGTTATTGCTGCAGGTGGTGAGTCTTTGTATATTTTATGCATGCTTTCCCATTCCCCTTCCTCATTCCCCTCCCCAATAGAAAAATAAACCACCGACCAGTGCACCGTCCGGAGCCGAGACCTCCCCAATTAAACTTACCCACATTACTCACCGCACTCCACTATCGCCTTCCCCCTTCCCCTCCCTCCTTTCTTTTTCTTATTTTTTATTATTCATAATAATAAAGGCAAAATGGGATTATTCATTCATCCATTCATTCTTTCTTTCTTCATGCATTAGTTATATTATTATACCAAATTTCATTTATCTAAATGTTTATAAACAGGGTCATTCATGCCAAATCCCTAGAGTCCCACGTATTCCCTCAGATTTTGCTCAAGTCCTTCATGAAATTGTTCCTCGTGGGTATAAGGAACCTAAAGAAAATTTAGCTCAATAGTACCAAGCAGTTTCAAAATTACGGTGTTGAAAATTACTCGGACCCCCTTTTAGCCGACTCGTGGCGAATGGTTGATTTTTTCATTTTCAGAGCGACTCGATCCTATAATTGGAAAAGGGGTACCAAGCTGAAAATAGGTACTCTAGAACTTTTGCCATTCTTCAGAATATGCAATTCAGAAAACAGAGCATCTCACCCCATTGTTGAAGTTACAGCATCTGAAAACGCAAGTTTTAGAATAGCGGATATTATTTTTCAATTTTCAAGGGGGCCTGGTGCCATATCAAATAACCAGAGAAATGCTCAGTTTGGTGTATATAATAACATGAGCATAATCTATACACTAAAGGAGGAAACAGCTAAATTAAACACTTTAACAAGGATATGGTATAGTGTCAAAAATGGGTTCCCACACACAAATTCTTAAAAAGCGCCTCTTGTGGTGGTGGTTGACATGTGCACGTTACTCAGGGTATTGACTTACAACAGAGAGAGATATACATTGGACCTTTTAAGATTTAAATTAAGCAATGTGACTCAACTCCTCTTTATGGTCAGTTGAGAATCACAATTGCTCCATAGACTTACACAGTTAAGAAGAGGGGTCAACGCACTTTCGGAATAAGGATATATTTTCTTACTGGATATCTATGGAAAAAGGGTTTAAAACACATGCAGAGTTGGTCAACCTTACTGAAATTTGGCACACATAAAGGTCCAATAAATATCTCCTGTGTTGAAATTTAAATACATGAGTTAAACTGTTCACAAGGTCAACTACCCACCACAAGGGGGCGCTTTTTTTTTAAGACTATGGGAGACCCACTTCGGGCACTCGCCATTATCCTTTTAAAAGTTTGCTTAGCAGGTTTTCCCCGTTGGAGTCTAGATATAGACCCCAGATAGTACATACACTAATTTGAGCATTTTGGAATTTGATATGGCGGCCCTGGCCCCCTGAAATGAAAAAAATCATTTTCGCTAGCCAAAACTTGCGTTTTTCGGATTGCTTGTACTCACAATGGGTGAGTGCTCTGTTTTGGATGACCGATTCTGAAAGATTGGGGGAGATGTTCCTTAGAGTAACCAAATTTCAGCTGGTACCCCTTTCCAATTATAAGATAGGAGTCCTGAAAATGAAAAAAAATCACAATTACGTCGCGAGTCCGCTAAAAGGGGGGTCCGAGTAATTTTTCAATAGGCTGTAATTTCTAAACAACTGGGACTATAAGGCTAAAATTTCTGTAGTTCATTATCCCATAGAGGAAACATTTGATGGATTTTCATTCAAAATATGAGGGTATCACCTGGGGACTTTTCTGAACTTTAGGTGATTTAATGGAATGACCCAATTGCATCTGCCTATTTATTTGCTGCATGTATTTACTTATATTTCTATTCCTCAGTTTATGTCATGATTTTTTTCCGAAATTCTTTATTTGTTGAATAATTGATCGTTTTGAATATATAACAAATTCCTTGTGTGAAAAAAAAACCCTTTTATTTGCCCTTAATTTCGAGTAGTAAATTGAGAATTCACTTACAGGTGCCATTGAGAGTAGTGCAGTAACAACGGCTTCTGCCTCAATCTGCGGTCAAAATGTTGTCACTTTTGAGCGCCGCCGCTATCCATGTATAGAGAGTCAGTGGGTCAAGCAGGAGGTCAGTAAGAATTGTTGCGTATTGTGCGCCCCAGCAGTGCTGAATTATGGAACTCGCTTATTACATGATAAATAATAATTAACCACTTATTTCTCTATTTTACACCCGCAAAACAAATTTTCCATTTGTCAGCTACAGTACTTTTACTGTCTTTGATCCAAAACAAAATAGGATTCGTTAGTACTCCCATAGAATAATGATGATGTGAGTTCTGTAATCCAAAAAAGCATGCAAAGACTGCTTGATTGTTACAGAAAATTTAAAAAAATATTTAATGGTAATGAAGTGATGAATTATAAAAATTGACAATCAGAGAAAGCAGAGAGTTTAGTGAAAAAATCTTTTCAATATCTACCTTCCTTTCTGAGTCTTTGCCTTCAAACCTTGGCATGCTGTTTTTTTCTGGTCAATCGCTATAGACACACACACTGCGCGGACACGTTACGGTTGCCCTGCGCGAACAAATGGCAACACAAAGACTCACCATTAGTAACATGTAAGCCAAGTGGTCGTCCCGCGCGTGTTAATACATCGGTGGCCATTTTGCACCGCACACCAATTTTGATTTTTCATACACGGCGACATAAGGTTGACAAACGATTCGTAGAAGTGACCTTTCTAGGGGTTGAAAAAACTCCACCCAATCGAAAAATGAATGTTTTAAAAGGATCCCCTGATGCCTTACCCTGTTAGAGATGATGTAAAGTGCAAAAATTGGCAGATTTCAGGTGGGAAAAAATCAAATTCCCTTGACCAAGTTCGATTGGCTTGAAAAATAGCAATCCATAGTACAAACATTTGACGTCATATTTAGGTCATATTAACCATTACACCATTTTTTGTTGCTACCATGTACCAGGGGTCACATTAGTGTGCGTTTTGCGTCTATGACGCACTTTTCCAAAAGGTGGACGCACTTGGTCTAGTCTATGATAGAGTCAAAAGTTTGCGTCTATGTGGATGCAAAAATATAGCCACTTAAAACTGTCTACAATAACACAGAAGTTTGCTTGGACATGGTCACAATATTGTATCTTTTCACTCAAACCAAAATATCTGTTACTATAAAATAATGTACCAAACAAAAATATCACATAAAAAAAATAAAAAAGGTTTAAAATTGACTGTATTACGTCTCTTTATCTAGTTCCTAAACCCTTCTCACCGTCCCAAAGGGTATCAAGATACTCCAGTCCTTTGGAGTCAGGGTCATCAGGGTAATTACTTTACAACATGCCCACAGTCTAGGTTTGGAAATGGAGTGTATGGATTGTTGATATTAAGTATTACAACGGTGATAAACCTTGACACGCATTAATGAAGGTGATGCACTGATTCAACATCAGGGAAAACAAATTGATCCAAGTGACGCACTTTTTCAAAACTAGTGTGAACCCTGTTCTACTATGTTACCCACAACTAGACATTGTCTGTTAAGGCACGCGAGCCGATCGAAGCCCATGCGCGTCTTATAGGTGCTTTATGTGACGAGATTTTTCGCGCGCCTTGCAGTTCCGACATATTGATCGTCGTTTGCCACATTCGTTTAAAAAACATTGGATCCGTGACCACAAACCGAGATAATTTCTTGAAGATGCAATTCTGACACGTGTGAAAGCAGTGCAAACACAGTGCAGTTCGTGCTGAACTTACTGCAGTCGTAGTTACGGCAATGAAGAAGAATCGACATGACAAAGCACGATTGAACCGTTCGATTTTTAGCGAGACTACGATGATGTGTTTTGACACTCATGCTTCTTCTGGATCTGTAGTTTGTTTACGCGAGTAATGGAAAAATAAAACCTCTTTCCGTCTTGTACAAGGCTAAAAAGTTTATGCTAAGTCAGGTGATAAGTTTACGCAATGGGGAGATTGGTTATAGAAGTTATTGACGGCAGCGTGCTTGTTACAGAAGTTTGGGTGGGATTATGCAGAAGACCAGTCGACAGGCTTTAAAAACATCTTCACAGATTCAAGCGTGCGAGGTGCGAAAGAACCAATCATTAGGCCTACTCTGTATGATTACAACCTATGGATGTGAGTTAAAGGTGCTTGTTCCGGATTTATGTGATTGGTTTCTACGATATGAGAGCCTGGCACGGCACATACACCCCCATCACGTAACGTTGAAAACAAAAATTGAGGTTTTTTTGATGGTAGCGCAGTAATGCATGTTGCATGGCCCTATTCAATACTGTGCTAATTGATGGTGAACCACCTAAAAGGAGTTTGTTTGTTTTAGTCTTAGGAATGAAAAGATTTGAGGACTCAATTTCAGGACGAGAATGAGGAAAAATGCGGCCTTTCATCTGATTAAAACGATACTACATCGGAGTAAATAGGGGGGTCCACAAGACGATCGGAACACGGCACCCTTTAAACGAAATGCCCAGGCCAATATCATTTGCGATTAAACCTATTATAAATACATTTTTGTTTTCAAATGAATGGCTTTCAGTCAGAAAAATGACACTATATTAGTGATATCAAAGTAAAACGTGTAAATATATTCCGTATGATTGCCAGCCATTTGCTCGGACCCAAGAGAAAGAAAAAATGAACTCATGATGGTATAATAGTACAAGTGTGTCTTGAAATTAAGTAGCCAGTGAAAGATTAGTGAATGCCATATTAACCAAACTTTTCTGCTATATTCTGTTCAAGAACCCGCCCAGTTTTTAATCGATCGTAACTGCTGTCTACTAGACACATATATAATCGATTTCTGACCAGGTGTACCTAGACATTCTTTGAAACCTGTTTTTATCTTTTGACTTACAAGTCATACAACGTCACCATTGCCGAGCAACGTCACCAATGGCGACCTACATGGGCAACGTTTATTAGTATTCTGCAATAAGGGCAATCAATATTGCAGGAAGATATTAGTTCTTCAGATCCAAAGACATCTTTAAAACATTACTGAATATTAAAAATTACCCTGTTAGTACACTTTAATAAATTTGTATTGTCACAAAATACCAACATGGAATGGGGGATCGATGATCTCTTCTTCTAACGAAATATTAAACTTGAGTTAAGGCGTTATTTTCCTGTGGACTCAGTCAAGCTAAAAGGTAAATTAATACACCATGTTCTGATAATATAAAACTACTCAGACTACTGTTTAATTATGTGTTTGCGGCAGTCTTTGTATTCACTGTTTACAAATCCCAAGGCCCAGAACACGAGAGATAGTCGGTGCTACCAGATTTATATTTTATAGCTTGGAATATATATAAATCACTCCTTTTACTTGTGCTGGAGGATTTTATCAACAGCGCTTATTACCGATCTCCTTAGAAGTGGCAGAGGAGCTTTTTATCGCTCGCCTCCTCATTTCAAAAGACGAATGGGCCTGATCGTTCGTGGTGCAAAGATGGCCGTCATGACTGCACACTGAAAAACGGCGGTCTGGAAATTAGTCTAAAATTCAACGTAAATCCATCTTAGTCAATGGCGAAATGGCAGAATTTAGATTTTCATATTATCTGTGATAGTGTGAAATCAAGAGAAGATAATCAGTAGCTTCCCACATGCATTGCTTATTGGATGTTTTTGTACAGGTAGTCCATATGAAGCGTAGAGATGAAACACTCTTAACTGCAAGTTTGTGATCAGAGTACTGTTCCATTTAGCCAGTTTCATCCCTAACGCCTTCATCTCGTCCCTGTACGTGTGAACCTCCATGTTGGAAGCAATTGCATTGTGGGAAGCTACTGAAATCTTCGCTTGTGTGCATCATTTGACCGACCAGAAAATTAGAGATAATAAGGTGAGAAAATTGCAGCTAAAGTTTGGTGTATTTGTGTTGTCCCGAGCCACATGTCAATCTTGCGAGTCGGCCGTCAAAGCTAGATACAAAGATCTGACTGAAATGTGTTTCAGTGTGTTTTTTCTGTTACAAACGAAGTTTGTTGTCATGCTATGCTTGGTAATATAGTATTTAATTGTGTGTGATTCTGGCACGCCATACATAGACAATGTGATGACCTCCAATTTCATAGTTATCCCAATATTGATTGGGGTGAGAAATGTCTCGACATCTTCCTTTCAATAATAACACTACACAGGAACTTATGAAACTGGTGCACAATTTCAATTTCGCATGCATGTTCATAGGGCCCGGGAAAATCCGCGATCGCAGAAAGTAACATGTTATTCGACTAATTTTGCCTTTCAGCGCGAATTCCCGCTTCGCGCCGTAAATAAGCAAATTCTGTATTTTTCATATCAGTTAAAGTCATTATTCGTGTCGACTGTTTGTAATGATTAATCCAAGGACTGGTAAGACTATTCAGTTGGTGTATCATGTAATTATACGGCAAGGCTGCCGTAGTAGAGTTCGAGGTTGAAACAGCTTAACAGATAATTGCTCTATTGTTTACCTGGGGATTGTGGACCACGTGTGGATACGCCCCATGAAGAGATGAAAAGGCGGAAAGTCTACCAGCCATGACCAGTGATGTGATAAGAGTTTAGTTCATCCTTGAATTGCCACACTTATTCAATTGTGTAAATGTTCATGGTACCTCAAGGTAATGCAATTAATGCGCGTGGTTAGGTCGCCGAAGAAAATGGGTGTCAAGTGAAATCTGTAATCAATTTTCCTAATTCATAACAAATCATCATTACATAACATGCATGTGTTTTTGTGTTTTTTGGCCAATGGAAGGGTGGTAAGGGATAACTGGAGAAAACACTCGGGTAAATGAAACTTTCCATAATTATGTTTTTAACCAATCGGCAAACGTAAGTACGACTGTGACCTTTCTATGAACATAAATTCTGAAACACAATGTCATGAATTTCAGCACGTCAATGCGCAACCAAAACTGAAAATGATGAGAATCGTCTTCTGCGCATCTCCGTAACAAATGCTTATGAGGAATGCCACTGGTGGGCTAAAAGGACTGGTCTTGCTCTTACGATGCGGGGAAGTGATTATTTACGTGCACTTCTCTCACAAGTTCCAATTTTTTTCATCTCCCAAAACTCAACCTATTAGACTTTAGTAACGAATGTGTCGGATTTTACCGCTTCGTAAGAGGACATTAAATTTCAAGTCTAAATTTCAAAAAGAAAACATTTTTCTTAGTGTAGTGATATGTATTGATTAGGTAAAAAGTGGATTTAAAAAATGTAGGGGTACGACGCAAACTCGTACAAAATTATTCCCGTCATTTAAAAGTCAATTGCCGAGAGGTATGTATTGTACATTGCAGGTAAATATGTTTAATACCAAGGTTCGTATAAAGCTATCGGAAACGAAAACTTATTATGATTCGCATGTATATATTTGTTTATGAATGTTGCATTGAATACACAATTTAATAACTATAACTTGAAACCGTGTGTGATTATTTATTTGCGTTATCTTGCGATTTATTTATCGTATTTAAATCTGTGGAGACGCGTACGTGGCCCCAATAATATACAGACACGTGGCGCCAAACAAGGGGCGGGCTTTGTCGTCGAGTTCGTATCACGTCGTGGGAAACTTTCTTTTTCTACAGTGGGTAGCTACGGTGGCTTCGACCACGTGCATGCACTGAGGTTGTACATAAAATAAAAACTATATGGGTTTATGTAGTACGAAACCCATTTGCACACGCGGTCGAAAGCCAACCCCCGGCCAGTAAATAGGACAACAGGCGTTCTTAGGGTTTCAGATGTAAATTGAATGACTATGGAAAGCTCTTAGAATAATAAAAGATTTGGGCTGTGACTGATGAGAGAGTGAGTGGTCGAATAGGCGTGGTTAAAATTAATTGTTGATTGTAATGACAGTTCAAAGACATCGGCGGTTGACTGACAGTGAATGTGTCGGTCTAGCTGGGAAGGATGTGAAAAGGTAGTATCAAGGACATGTACATGCTAGAAAATTAGGTAATTTAGAACAAGAGAAATTAAGGGTAATTACTGTAATACAAAGTAGACTTTGTGATCGCCGGCAGTTGAAAAAATCGCGATTTGTAGGGTGAGGTCAGCTTTCGCGGAATCGGCACATTTGGGCGCGGAGAAGGTCAAAATGTTGAGCGCGGAAAATCGCGGATTTTCCCGGGCCTATTTCAGATTGCGCATCAAAAAAAAGGTCTAATCCCACTAAACACAGGATTCGGATCCGTTGTAGATTGTTAGAAGACATAATTAATTATTCGTTACCTGCATTCGCACTTTAAAATGGCGAAAACTAACAGAATTTACGGGGGATAAAAGCAGTATTCTGCCACCACGTCCTTCACATGGGTTATCCATTTGAGGCTGCCGAATTCAAAGGCCGGTACGTGCTGCTCAGGATGGAGTTAAAACAAAAAGTCTGCTTTCACCAAAATGGGTGGTGGTTGTGGCCTTAATGCTCTTTTTAATTGGAGTGTTAAATGGGGAATTGATTTAATGCCAAAAAGTGCTGTTATGTTTACATGTCTCAAAACACGGAAACATCATTCATGTTGCCCCTTTTACTACAAGCTTGGTGCTCACATTTTGCAATCTGTTGACAATCAGATTGATTCTTGGTCTCTTAGTTACGAGTAATAGGAATTGAACCTCATATAACTCATATTATTGCCAAGGCTAACCGCATTTTAGGTTGATTCGGCACACTGTTTCAAGATATTTCTGATTGTGTGTTAACCCGAAATAAATTTATTTGGCTCATGTCAGACCATTTTGGAATAGGGTCAGAAATCTGGAATCCCCAGAAAAGGGCCTATCAGCTCAATTGAAAAAGTCAGGAGACATGAAACCACAATTCACTGAGAAGTTTGCTGCACATATGAGGATAGTCTAAGAGCTCGATCTTCCGCAGCCTTGTAATCGCGGTAACTTTAAAGCTACTACTCCTTCTTTTTAAAGGTCTTCCAAAATATGACATTCAGTCAGTTTCCATGACAAAATTAATTGTCGTAACTCGGAGCATCACAATTGAGATCCACAAACGCTCCCACTATCATTCCAAATATATGCCGTACTAACATCTTTCGGCAGACCTTAATTTAACCGTATTTACCATTCATAGAATGCCCCTCCCTCCCAATCTCAGAAATCTTCAGACATTTCCCCAGTCAAATCTTGGTCTTCTTGACATTACCTAGCTCACAATTCATAAGATAGTCGTTATTATTGTTAGTATGGGCCTCGTCTTGTGCAATATATTTTGTGCTTTATAAATGCTATTGATTGATTTTTAGTCTTTTATAAAATTTTATGTAATTTTACTTGTTTTTATATTATGTATGTGGACGTGTTTGTACCTAAAATCTTTTGTTCATGTTATTTTGATGGTGTGTGTTAGGGTCCCGCTTTGTCCCGGCTGCGTGGCCTGTAGGGGTCACCCTTTTGCACCTACACATCAGTTTTGAATGTTCTTGTAAGTGCAATAAAGGTAATAAAATAAAAAATAACGTAAGTATGCGAGTATCAGACTCTCATATCAAGTATTCGAACCACTGGACCACTAAAGCCTGATATACTTACAGTCACAGCGAGTGATTTCTGCTCAATGAGCATGAGTAACACTTGATCTTGGGTCAAATACAAATCGGGTATTTCGAATCACTCGTCGCTGTGACTGGAAGTATGGGCTAGTAAATTGAACGGCACATTTATTTCCTACCTTGGAATTTTTGAGCGGTGATGAATGATCTGAAAATATTGGGAACAAATGGATGGACAGGAAAACAATGTGGTAGGTATAGGATAAGGCATTAGGGGAGTGCATTCGGGGATATAATTACAGGCTAAAGCGATCGTGCTCACAGTGGCCCGGCTTTCCAGATATTAATTTATTAAACTAACGAGGCAAGAGATGGAAAATGAGAATAAAAGGAAAAAAGTGAAATCACGCCCGCTTCTCGGCAGAGCAACAACTCGGAGGCCCGCGCTTTGGGAGTACTGCCCCAGCCGTGCACCATGCCCGTCATACCGCTTGCGGTCCCCTGCGGGTAATATCCGGACCACCACCCAGGCTGGATCTTATTAGGTCGGGATGACGGTATACGGTCGGAAAATGTTTTCTCGTTGCATCTCGGCGTCAACAACTATTTTTGGCCGCGCAAATGACTCTCATGGCCCTCAGCACTCTGGGCCGTATTACCGGTAAATGACGCGAGGTTCCTCGTTGCATGCGGGCCGGCTTTACGGAAAATGACGCGAGGTTCATCGTTGAAAATTGGGGCCGTCTTTACGGAAAAGACGCGATGTTCCTCGTTGCCTTTGGGCCGTTCCATCCCGAGAAATGATGCGATGATTTTCACTGCATTTCGGAAGGTTTGCCCGCAGAGGCGCAATGCTTTTCATAAGGCGGGTGACACTGGTCAAAGCCCACATATGACAAATTTAGATTTCGATGGTTGATAGACGCCACATTTTCGATAAGATACTTTTATTTTAAATATGCTATAGCATTCATGGTAAACCGGAGCAAGACGTAGCGTAATAGCGCCACGCAAGACTATGAGTGTTCGTAATAGCGCCACGCACGAATGGCGAACTATATGCTACAAATTTAATGCAAATATTAAAAAAAAAAACCATTATTTATTTATTTATTTATGATCCCTGTTCTCATTGGCATCGCACGCGATGTTCATGTTGCATCTGAGACGTCTTCGGAAATGGCGCGAGTTCTCGTTGCATCTGGGCCGTCTTCCGGGAAAATGACGCGATGTTCCTAGTTTCATCTGGGCCGTTCCATTCCAGGGGAAAATTACGCGATGTTTTTCGTTGCATCTGGCCGTATTGACTTTACGATACTTATTCCTGTGCCTGTAAAAACGGCCGAGATGCAATGAAACGCAAATTTTGGCTCTGTTGCATAACTGGGGCCGTAAAAATAAAAATAGATTGCCCTTCGTTGCATTTGGGCCGCGGGTCGGAAAAATGACACGGTCCGGGTGAGGGTTAATAACTCTTTTTCTGATATATTTTGGATAAATTACAAATTTATAACTAGAAAAATATCGTAGTTCTACAAACTTTCCACAACACTGGGTGAATGGCATAAAGCAGCAAGCATTGGAGAGAAAGTGTGAAAAGTTATAAATGTAGTCTATTGATGAAAATCGATGAGTACCAGATTAATAATAGTTAGCTTTTGACATAATTGACATGATTACAATTGAACGTAGGAATTACGCCATTAGTCAATACTTACTTCACCAATCGGATTTGGATGAATAAGCGCAGTCGATTTGCATGCCGAGAAACATCATTAAGTTCTGCGAAATCCCATCTATTTGTATAGGTCAAATCGGGGGTTATTAACACCGCCAGATTTAAAATGGACAATTGTAGGACCTACTGCCGTAAAAGTTTGCTTGTTTTTTAACACCATAGAATAAAATTTCTATTTTAAGGTATAGCCTCTGTAGTGAGTGTCAAACTGATTCTTTCCCAGTTCGTAAATCCCCACATAACATGGGAGGTTGTGTAGATGAAGCTTATGGCCTTGGTATATGCATTACCATGGCACAGTGCAACTGTTAAAGCGCTTTGCACTCGAGGGGGTAAGTAAAAGCATGCGTGACTTTCGTGCATTATAAATTCTTTGTTTAATAAGGCACGCTTAATTATGCACCCCCTGATAATGCACTGCATGCATATTTAATCGGGTTCATAATGCACGCATTCATATTCAACTCGGGTCTAAATGCCCGCTGCATATTCATATTTTGAGGTAAGAGTGCATTCGCGAATATAATTTTTACGCGAAAACAAAGAAAAACCACTCGAAAATAATGTCTAGTGGTTATTTTGCCAATGCCATTTCCCAATACCACCCCACCCCACTCTATAGAGCCTACAGACTGTTATACTACCAACCCCACTCCAGCCAAAAATAAAATTCAACATGCTGATGTTTTTCTTTAGAATGGGTGTGTGTTGGCCAACCTGCACCACTCGGAATATTATAACTCACCCCTCGCAATATACTAAAAGCCCTCCTGGATAGCTATGTTTAAAAATTCTACCCTCGTTATTCCTGACATCAAAACATTTTTCTTTTGCCATTGAAAGTCTCCCCGGCAAGAAAGATAAGAAAGCAAGGAGACGTCGTCGTGGTGATGCTGTGTGGCAGACGTACCCCTTCAGCTTACATCTGGTTAATAGCCTTGCGGCACAATAGAGGGGGCATGTGATGATGTAATAGTGTGGCTAAAGGAGACATACATGCCAAATGGTTAAAATAGGCTTCAGA
>JAMKCH010027490.1:0-32949 GCA_023653785.1 Ophioderma brevispina | reverse complement strand
CCCCCCTCTTTCCACTGATGCTCTATAATTACCAACATTCCTGCATTTGACGTCCCAATTACGTCAATTCATAATTCCATCAAACCTCAAATTTTCCAGACATTTACTGAAAATGTCAATTTTCCATTTTTAGCCAAAAATGGTACAAAAAACAGGATTTGGCTGAATATAAAAGGAAACAGCTAGCTATTTTGACTTGCTGAGTAAGGTTCAAGCTTACTCACCATTTTTTGCTCGTTATTTCCAAATACGAGCATAGACATAGATTTTGAGGCTTCAGGTTTTCTTTTAGCAATTTATTTGAGCATTTTGGTGACAGGAGAAAACCTAAGAGTGGGTCGTAACCACCCCCACCTTCATTAGACGATGGTTAAATTTTGCAAATCTGGTGTGTGTTTGCAAACCAAAAGAGGGATATACACCTACTTAGCACTTTTCTATAGCCTCCCACTTTAACCCCTTGTGGACTACTGACTTTTCATACAACATTTCTGATTAGCCAATTCCATCATATATTTATTACAATAACCAATTGAAATGCAGCTTACAAATACAATTTGATGGGGACTTAACCCCTTGAGCACTACCTTTCCTGATTGGTTAATTACATCATATATTCATTACAATAACCAATCGAAATGCAGCTTACAAATACAATTTGATGGGGACTTAACCCCTTGAGCACTACCTTTCCTGATTGGTTAATTACATCATATATTCATTTCAATAACCAATTGAAATGCAGCTTACAAATATAATTTGATGGAGACAACCCCCTGAGGACTACCTGCCTTTCACACAACATTTCTGATTGGTTAATTACATCATATATTCATTTCAATAACCAATTGAAATCCAGCTTACAAATAAAATTGGATTTAACCCCCTGAGCACTAACTGCCTTTCATACAGCACTTCTGATTGGTTAATTACATCATATATTCATTTCACCAACCAGTTAAAATGCAGCTTCCAAATACAATAAGCTCTTGTCTTCTTCAACCCTACCACCTTTCTTACCATGTTAATGATTGGCTTAAAAAATCACATAAGTTGCATTTTGACCAATCGACAGGTTGCACTCATGCACGGGGTTAAAAGATGCACTTAATAGAGTGAGAGTGACTGCATCAATCACTGAGGAGGAAATAGAGCAAAATCCAATGGGGCGCACTGCAGTAAATAGATTTCTCGGTAATATGAACATGTCAACAAGTTATAAAAGCAAATGTAGCAAAACATTGAGAAAAACAGGACAAATTCAGAACAATTTTTTATACAAATATACAAGTAAAACAGATGCCATGCATTTGACGATGAGAGATAAACTGGGTCTGATTTTTAAAAAAATGGCATCATTGAGTGACAATGATGTTGAAAATGGGGGTCTTTATACACATCACCTTCAAAATAGGACTGCCCCCCCCTTACAAAGCAAGCTTTCATTCAGACTGCCAATTGACTACCAAAAACTGGGTTAAAGCAATAAATTGTTAAAGTCAATTGACCTTGACAAGGTGAAGTACCAGCTGTGTGCTTTCCTGTAGGATTCATTCACTCTACGACTTCTCTATCACAAAATTCTATGCTAACTTCTTGTGTTAAAGTTATTGCTATTCTTCACCTATAGTTGTAACAGACTATATGAAATGCAAATTGTACATGGAGACTAAAGGCCAAGTAAAAAAAACAAGTTTGTCTCAGAAGACTGTGTGTAGTTTGTTTAAAATTGGTCTTTTAGTGCATTATCTTATTTTTAGGTTTTTGCTCACTTGAAATTAAAAAAAAAATTCAGATAAAAAATGAAAATTTGGCCGCAAATCCGCCGAAAAAATGAAAAAAAAATGAAAAAATTAAAAAAAATTAAAATTTTGCATTGGATTTTTTCTTTAAAAAAAGCGCATTTTGCATATTTGCATTTTTCCCATTTCTTCTGAGAAAACTTTTTTTGCCAAACAATGGGAAATATAATGAAGGATGACTTTGCCATCCAGTCGTGTACACAGTCTTCCTGTCCTAGCTATTTGTTTTTATTTACTTCTGATGCTACTGATTGTGTCCAACCTCCAATTAAAATAATCCTGCTTTCTAGAGCAAAATTACAAGCTGATCTAAACTACTAGCATAATATCTAATTAGCCTTTGGTTGATTATAATCACGGAATTAACACTTATGGACAATGGCTCTACACCCTCTTGCCAGCCAGCAAAATTAATTTGTTAGTTGGCCATGGGTCAATGAATGAATTCAGTGACCTTAATTGCCTATATCTGAATTTTTCACTTTTTTCTTTTCAAAATCATCTGCTGTCTTTGTTGTGGAGTCAATTTATCCTCATTATGTAAAAAACACACATAAAGATATGTAAAAGTGCATGTCCTGAATCTAGCACATTTAGGTCACAGTTCATTAAATATGTTTGAGGAAATATAATATCAAAAATTTCAGTTGATTCTGAAGTACAGTTTGATGTTATATATCCTCTGCTCCATTTGACCATTGTGTTGTGCAACAGAAATACAGAAAATACAAAATTGCACACTTTGTAAGAGAAGCTGATTACATATGCATATGAGGTTCGGGGATACACATATATAAACGTTGACCCAGTTCAGATATGAAATCTCAACTTTTCTTTTTAAAAGTAATGGGACAAAGACTGTGATCACTAAATGACCCTTGAAAATTGATCAATAATGTAGAATATGTTTCAACTATTTTGTATTGTAGACATAGGCAATAAAGGCCTGCTGCATTGTCATAAGATGTTAAAATAGAGAAAATACCATTTTCTATCATCCATGGTGCCCTTCATCATCCCCATCATCATTTGTCATCAGCAGCAGGCAGCCTATTCATAAAATGCCATTCGCAAGCTTTTTTACAGCTCAACAGATTTGTTAATTTAATGTACGTATTATTATTCAATTAAACAGCTTCATTAACTAGTGAAGCAAATTATTACGGCACAATGCCCAGGGCCAAGAGATGCATGAGTCTCCGCAAAATTGGCCAATGGGAATGCCATAATGAACCATGTTTCAACTCACTCTCTGAAATCCTTGTTTTCTTTTCCTGTCACCAAATGGTCATATTGGTCAACACAGTAATGAAATTGAATGACCTTTTTTAAATCCATTTGCAGGTGTCATCCCAAAAACATTTATAGAATAGGCCAAATATTTGTTTTCTATTTGTGCCCTTTTTAGATGGGGTTATTATCAAAGATATACTGACATGAGAACTCTTGTTTAAAAAATATGGACCGAGCGTGACTGCAATAGTGTTATTTGCCTGAGGGCGCAGCCCTCAGCAGCAAAATAGCACTATTGCAGTCAACGAGGGAGGGACCATAGTTTGACAGGAGCTCGAAATTAAAGGCAGTATATATTTGTTTTATATACGTCATTCATATATTCATGTTCATTGATTGGTTAATAAGATTTTATAACAAACAATGAGGCCTAAAATTGAGATTTAGCCTAGCCTAGCCTAGCCTAGGCTAGCCTACCACATGGACCCATGCCGGCAGTCAATATTGCAGTGTTGTCGTCACGTCACCCTACTTACAGACTGAACACCATCAAACATGGACAGGCGGTTCTTAATCTGCTTTTAGTGTTCAAACTTTCATGTCATTCGATCACTTAAACGTGGAATCTGGCGATTTGTAGCCGTACCGTCAATCACTGCATTTTCGCGTGGATCCATATTGACCAATTTGTTTTGATGATCATGCTTACACAGGCTGCATTGTGCTAAAATTGGAAGGCGTAAATAGTTCTTTTGGGAGCCATAAATAGTTCTTCTGAGAGCCCGTAAATAGTCTTTTGAGAGCGTTAAATAGTCTTTTCTGCAGAATGGTATGTTTATATTTGATCATGTGGTCCACTTTTAACCAATCAATGAACAAGGATATGTGAATGACGTATATAATACCCAGATGGACTCCTGGTGTCCTGTCTTCCACTCTCTAACACAAAGGACTCTAGTTCTCAGTTGCAGGCTTTATTTATCTCCATTCACTTATAACTGGTACCAGAATAGGTCTCTGTAGCAATATATAGATTGTGCTGACAGTTTAGACAAAAAGTTAATAATAAATCAAAATGACAAAGATGACTTTAGACAACTTAATAATACTCCAATTACCAGCTGTCTCATTTATTACCCATACCCATCATGGTTATATAACAAAAGACCTGGAATATATCTATTTTAAATTGCAGGAATATTCCCCAGGTAAAATTAACAACCAGCAAATTACACATTATTAACTCCCTGAGAAATGTAAGAACAGTGGTGTTTAATGACTCGTAGGGAATGCTTGCTTACCTTCTCCGATGTTGATGTAACAAATTGCATGTCTTAGGCAGATGCAGAACCTCCCATGAAAATATATTCCCACATAAATATATTCATTTCGATCACCCTGTATGACGTCACCTCCCCAAGTGACGTCATACCCACAATTCCTCTTCCTCTTTTCGTCTGACCCTCGACAAGATCAACATCCTGCAGGGGCGGGACGGACCGGAATCAACATCAGGGAAGGTAAGCAGCATTCCGTACAGTCATTAGAACACCACTGTTCTACATGACTCAGACAGGAATCTGCTACCTTCAATCCGATGTTAGGCTAACAAATTGATAACCGCGCCAGAATAGCACAGGTACTAGGAGGCTGTGCAGGGATGCAAAACGTCACATCAGGATTGCGTGAATCGAAATGAATTCGACTTGCAAGCAATTCGGAATCAATACCTAAATAACAAGCGCAAAAATTCATGAGACACCCTGGGCGAGCAGATATTTTGCATTGACCATAATTGTCGAGAGTCCGCATCGTGTAGGACAGCTGGCAAATTAGCTCTTTTCGGGGTTGAGGTGTCGAAGGTACGTGATAGTGAAAATAGTTGAGAAGCGCCATGAAACCGTGCGCAGATTTCGTCAAGGGAGACGCCGCGCTGAAAGGCGGAAAGAGCTCGCGATAGCTCTGGTGGAATGAGCGCGAACACTCGCGGAATTGAACAGCTGCGGCGTCTGTGATACTCTTAACTACCCACCTAGCTAGCTTAGCCTTCGTCGCGGCCCCGTGAGGGGCAACCGTTGTGATGAAGAGCTGATTCGTGCGGCCCCCTGATGGGGCGTGTCCTCTTAACATACCATTTAATGCGCGAACAGGACACCAGAATCTGTCCTCCCGAAGCGAGGAAACCGTACTGATCTTTCGTGGAGAAGGACGGGGGACGCTGAAAAGGCGCTACACTCGTTCTTTGCGAGAAAACCCGGACAAAAGTAAAGCGTAGCACCGGCATTGGAGAACTGGATAGCATCGCCTACGGTGGCATGCAAGTCTCCGACTGGGGGTTCCGAAGCCATGAAGATGAGGAACACGATCTTCAACGTCAGGTTAGCCAACACAAGTAGCGTCCTCCAGGGTTCAAAGGGAGCTCCGCGTAGATAGTCCAACACCTGGTTGAGGTTCCATGAGGGTTCAATCCTTATCTCAGGGGGCCTGGTATTAAACATCCCGGCGAGTAGAAGCTTGATGGCGGCGAGTCCGTGGGTCCATCATCAAACCCTCTGTGGATCGACTGAATAGCAGATTTGAAGTTACGGGACGCGTGGCGGCTCCAAGGCAGCCTCAAATCGCTCCGACAAGAAGTCTGCCACCTGGCCTACAGTGGCAACAGTGGAATCGAGTCCCTCGGTCGGCACCACCTGTAGTAGACGCCCAGACGTCAGAGAAGTTCTGAGCGTAACTGGGCGTCTACCCCGAGCGGTCAGGTTAGCAGCTCTCGACGAAAGGCCGCCTCCTGGAGAGGACTCCGGACAAGGGCCAAGCAGTCCAACCTAGGTGGATCTATCTTTCAGAGTCGAATTGGTCCGACCGAGTGTCCCGGACGAGGTCGGGACCTGCGGTAGCAGCCTTGGATGCACCTGCGAGCAGGTCTACCAGGGGCCGGAACCACAGGTGGCGAGGCCAAAACAGGCGACCATGATGAAGTTGCATTCCTCCTCTGAATATCTTGCGAAGAACGCGATGATCAGAGGCAGGGGGGGAAATGCATACGCTGTCATGCCCGCACAACTGATAGATAGAGCGTCCACGGCGAATGCTCCGGTCTGGGGGTACAGAGAGCAAAACACCGGGAAGCTGGTGATTCCGTTGCGACGCGATCTATCGACGGGTAATAGAAACCTGTCGAAGATCATCTGGACGACCGTGGGGCTAGGGACCATTCTTCCGGGCCGGCCAGTCGGCCCCGAGATGAGATCTTCCGCCAGGATGTTGGTAACAACTGGGATGTGCGTCGCAAAGAGGATTATCCCGCGGCTGACTTTGAACACCCCCAAACCAATCAGAAGTTGAATGGTGCAAACAGAGCGTGGGGACCTGGTGCCCCCTTGCCTGTTCACATAGGCCACTACAGTCGTGTTGTCGGACTATATCATGACCTTGCAGCCCACCAGCCCTGGACTCGAAGCCCTGAGGGTGTAAACCATGCAGAAGTCGAGCAGTTGATGTGGAAGGACGCTTGTTCGGGGACCATTGTCCGAGCACGCGATCCTCCTCTAGATGACCGCCCCATCCCCACTCCGACGCGTCCGTCGAGATGACGTGTCGGGAGGAGGAGCTGGGAACTTCACTCCAACCAAGCGGTTGGTGCGAAGCATCCCCCACTCCAGCTCCCTCCGTGGGATGGCCGTCATCGGGATAACCCTGGTAAGGGGTGCCGATGGTTCGGTAATGCGCCAGAAGGTGCAACTGAAGGGCCTTCATATGAAGGCGACAGTCTGGAACCAGGTCTACCAGACTGGCCTCGCCCCAACACCCTGAGCCAGCGAACGCGGTCGCATGCGGGGCTCCGTGGAGCACATCGCACACGATAACCATGTTCGCCACCCGCTCGGGCGACGGCAGCTAAAACCAGTGGACCAGGTTAGCTGGCACCCAGAAAAGATGGGGTGTCTGTGTCGGAACGACATTGGACTTCTGGTTGAGGGACCAGAAAGCACAGGCTCGTCACTGTTCGCCACTACGACCTCGAGTTGCCGCAGTGCATAGACCCTGGAAGGGTGTACACCAGCATCGTCCCAGGTAAACACACAATGAAATCCCACGGCGCCGGAGGTACGCTGCTACAGCCTGCACCACCCGGTTGAAAACCCGGGGGCGGTGAAAAGGCCGAAGGGGAGGCCGCGAAACCGGTACGCCTCCATTCACCGAGAAACAGAGACATGGCTGATTGTCTCGGTGAAATTGGGACTGTGAGAAGGCGTCCTTGAGGTCCAGTGACGTCGCCCAGATCCCTTAGATTGGGCAACGAACACCGAGGGCCAATGTCTCCATCCGAAAACGCACTGGCTTGATGAAGAAATTGAGCGGCTTGAGATGAGAATCGGGCCGCCAATCGCCCGTCTTCTTCGGTACTAGGAAGAAGGTGGACCAGAAACCCTCCCGAAAGGGGGGCTTGATCCGGACTATCGCCTCTTTGCGGAGCAGACGCTCGACTTCCGTCAAGAGAGCCTGCAGCTTCACTGGACATCCGGGAGGGCTGGTGGCCTTCATCGGCAATGAAGGGGAGGTTTGCGGCAGGGAATTCGATACGGTAACCCTATCCACCAGTTGCAGCACCCATTCGTCCGGCTGGATCCCGATCCAAATCCGAGCGAACCTCAGCAGGCGACCGCCCAACGGAGGATAATGCCCCGGTGGAAAACTGCCTCCCTTCGGGAAGGGGAGGCAGCACGGTTGCCGCCCCATCAAACCCCCCGTCTTCGCCTTCTTGCCACTGGCACGAGAAGGCTTGGACTGGGGAGCCGGAAGCTTCGCCGCCCGCGGAGGAGGGGGCTTAGCGGACGGCACCGACGTAGAGCCGCAGTAGAAGGAGCCATGGGGTGGCCGCAGACGATTTCTTTGGCTTCCTGCTGACGCTTCCTCTGCTTCGGATTCCCGGTGGGATCAGGCTTGAGCTTCTCTTGAAGCTCTCCACGTGGTGACACGCTGCGCAGTTGCTCCGCAACAGTGTCGAACGTGTCACCGAAGAGTGTCGGACGGCCAAAGGCATCTTCCTCAGGTCCCCCGAAGGGTCCCTGTTGAAGATGCACTTAAGCTCTGAACAAGCGTTTCGAGTCTAAAAGACCGATCGCATCGACAGAGCCATAGACTCCTCCAGCTGATGGTGGGCTAGCGTAGCCGCCAGCTCCACGCCGCCAGAGAAGAAGATTCTTGGCCAGATGACTCGCCTGCCACCAAGTCACCAAGATGGTGGGTGACGCAGAGGGAGAAATCGATAAGCGATAGGAGACCCCGCGCACGGGCGTCAGAACGCTTAAACTATTTTCCCAAAAGGGTGAGAAGATGGGGGCGCAAGAAAGCCCCCGCGGACAGCAACTTCGGAGACGACGTGCTGTCCATCGAGGGGCACCCTCAAAAGCTTCTCAAAGCATGCACCACACGAAGCGTGAAGTGTAGGCCCGCGGCGAACGCGAAGCCCACGGTCTCTCCAGAGTGTCCAATGCGTCCCAAGCCTCATGGGCTATTTGGGCAGTGAGAACAAAGGGACTGTCCGCGTCGGCTTGGAGCCCATGCCCCCCAGCTTGAGACTCCCCACCTGCTATGGCTTACCCCTCGTTGACCGCTAGGCCTAGGCCAGAAAGCCATAGCCCTGAGGACGGCGGGAGCAGAGGCCGGAAACAGGTCGGTGCCGACGACGGCTCCGAAGTTCGTGTGGCCGCGGCTCGCGGGATGACGAGGGGCCCCAGATCATCATCACCTTCCCCTCCGCTTCCGCTGTAGAAGGCCACAGGAGTAGGATGGGATGAGCCAGTAGTAGGTGCAGCACTAGGCTGGACCACGCTACCCGCTGCACCCGGGAGCTCCATGCTGCGACGGTACCTGCAGAACAAGGGGACACCGGATACACCCCCGCCCACGGGGCCCCCCCCCGGACAGGCCCGGGGGGGAGGTTAAGCCGGTATGGAAGAGCGGATATCTGTACACTTGGGCAAAAAGATTGGCCGGAGGGTAAGCAGAAATACCCCGGGTTCAACCCAAGAAACCCGGAGTGCGGAACACAACGAGGTGCGGATGTACGCGCCCAGAGCGAACCCCGGCGGCGGCCGAGGGCCAACCAGTTGGCCACCCGGCCGGAGGCACGGGTCCCCCAGCGGCACTGCACACTAGCCCCCCCCCCTGGTGCCAGGCCAAAAACAACGGGGTTGGATGGCACGGCATGGCAGAGGCTGGGCGACGGGAGGGAAGCTGCCCATAGGCCATACCGGGCCCTGGCGCTGCCTCAACCTGCGATGGTCCGCCCCGGAACGACTGTCCACTCGGAAGGCTTTGTATGCCCAAAAGAATGAGCATGTAGCCTGTGAATAGGCATTTCCGGGCAGCGACCTGCAAATCCCTCGATGAATGGGCCATTGTTTGGCTAATCCTAATATGATTAGAATTAAGCCAAGGCCCAGTCGTAACCGGGTAATTCGCCATGGACGATGCGCCTGCCAGTGAGGCCCCCGCAGCGGGGGCAGGAGCCAAAAGCGTCGTGACCAGCGTAGTTTTGAAGCCGCAGACCCCCGTACCGTACGGAGGAAGAGGAGCAACGACGCGCCGAAGTTTACCCAGCTGCCACGACAGCAGCCGATACAGGCTTTTGTTGAAGCACGCGAGTGCTAACAACGGAGCCGTCGACACTAGACGCTGCCCTGGGACAGCGTAACGGGCGGCGGACCCACACGCGACACAATACCACGCGAGGGGACCGTGGACGCCGTAACGGTGGTAGCCGTCATAGATGCGTGCACCGAGGACAGCGACCACCCTGTTTAACAACGGTAGCCCGTCGCCATGCCCCAGAGGCACGGCAGACAAACATGTTGTTAGGCCCGAAGACCCAGTAACAGCGGGTGAACCCTCGCTTACAGCAGCGGAAGAACACCCGCCGCTAGCGGTCAGAAGTCCTGCGCTGCCGACGCCACCGCGTGCCCCGGAGGCAAGGCGGTAACTCGACAGCACAGGCATTCGACACGATGCGGCCATTCCGGAAACAGTATCTAGGGTCCTGGGCCCTGGAATGGTATTTAAGAGAACGCCCACGCACGACTGGCTAACTGACTAGGTGAGAGCACGCAACAAAGGTAGGGATACACCAATATTAAATAAATAAGCTAAGTCTATAGAATGTTTGTAACAAAATAAAGCAGTTTCAATCACTTCCAACACACTCGTTATCAAAGCCGGGACCTCATTTTACACCGCTGTAATGAAGTGTAAAGGAAACCGATTAGTATCCCCCATTGTGCCCGCACCATTGTGTGAAGTAATATCGTGAATCAATTAGAAAATGTAAAACAAACGGACGCCAGCTTGAATCGAAACCAAAGGCTTGTCGGTCCATTTACAAATTGACAATTCTCACAAAACATTGTCATCACATAATATACACGTTAATAAATATATATAAAAGACTAACACAGATAAGATAGTAGTGGGAAAATAAGACTATCGATATGAACGTGGCGGCAGTGCCACGGCCCTCGCTAGTCAGGCTTAGGGTGTGAAATTATGCGGGTTTGAATGTTGACAAACCCGACGAAAAGTCAAGGTATAAAGTCTTAACATACGGATTTCGCAAAGACGAAAAATGACAAAACTACAGCCCCATGGACGTAATAATGACATTTAACAGATTTACACAAGGTTCAGGACTAAACTAGTAGCTAAATCTGACCAAAAAATTCGACCAAATTACGGGAGCTAAATACTTAACGTTACCGCACTTGTCGAACCCAAGACGAAAAGAGGAAGAGGAAATTGTGCGGTTATGACGTCACTGGGGAGGTGACGTCATACAGGTCGTGATCGAAATGAATATATTTAGTGGAGATATATTTTCAGGGAGGGGTTCTGCTCTGCCTAAGGACAATGCAATTTGTTACATCAAACATCGGATGAAGGTAAGAAGATTCCTGTATGAGTCTATCACTTCAACAGCATTTTTATTGGTTTAATTCCAATACTGTAAGTGGAAATTTTCGCGTACATTAATTTTCGCGCTTTTCGCTCACTTTTGAGTAGCGCGAAATTAAACAAACCTGCAAACTTTTATTTTGTGTTAGGGTTTTGTAGGATAGCTGAAAAGAGCGAATGTTAAACACAAGCAAAAAGTTTAAAAATTGCTGAAACGCGAAAAATTACACCCGGGAAATTATTCACTTTTACCAGTATATATTTCATTTCAATAACCAGTAGAAATAAAGCTTCCAAATATTTTTAAGCTTTTAAAAATTATATTTCAACTAGCTTCAACTGTGCTGAATGGTTAAAAAATCACATAAGCTAAATTTGTGACCAATGAGCATGGATTATTTACTCACAGGAAATAATTAAAACATTAGGGCTAGACAATTAGGGCCATGTCTCACTATCATCATCACAGCTGATGTGAAACAAAATGTCATTTCTGAAGGGTCTGGATCAAAGCCAAGTCATAGAAGATGGGCTATCGGTTCATTACCTTCCAATCTCTGCAATTATATTAGGGCCTGACTTTCTATAATAGTAAATCCATTTGTTGTTGTACTTGACCATGAGCTACTGTGCTGGTAAATGTTAATTGGCAAGTGTATGACGGGCTGAAGGCTCCATCAGTGATCTGAATTGTTTCATAAATGCAGGGGCTGGAATAACAATTTGCAGAACAGGGAAAAAGGGATAACCAAATTAGGACTATACTAGCTAGCAATTCATAGGTTAAAATACAGGTCAAAACAATTTTCTTCGGTAATCCGTCAATTTGTCATGCCAGTACTATCAGGTTTATTGTTCAGTGGAGTGTCTCCTGAAGCTTCATTGCTTCCAGCTTGACTTTGTTGTTTTCTGCTTATAGTTCAGGTAAGCGGTGAAGGCAAATTGGTGAACTGGATGTGTGAATATGTAAGAAATTTTCAAGAATTATTAAAGGACCAAATAAGAAACCAATCAATAGTGCTATTTCAAATCGTTATGACAAAAATGTTACATGGTCACCCCTTGCTTCCATTCAAATATCTTCACATAGCCCTCCAATTAAAATTGAAGAATTCATTGCACTCTTGGCTTTCATTAAAACTATGTTTTCACCAAGATAAAAAACCTTGTTACATGTAAACTCTCCATCCCAAGCATAAAGAGTAATCATTCTCAAAGACATAGGCCTATATTTTGTTAGTTTGTGAATAGTGCATTATTAAAGGGAGGTAGGTCATGAATGTAACATTCAAATTTCAATGCACTGAAACTTGAATTATTTGGGGAGAAAATAAACCCTTGATTTGATGTTTAAAATTTTGATAATTTCCACAAATGTGAAATTTTTAATTTTGCACTAGTTCACCAATACAGAAATTGCAATTTTATCAAGTGCTCATCGGAGAGAGATAATTTTTGAAGGAGAGGATCATTTTGGTATCAGTTACACACTTGATGGTACATTTTGTTCATATTGAAATGCAAATTGATCAATGCATACAAAACTTTCACAATACAACAAACAACACAAGGAGCAGACGTGCAAATGATACATAAACACCTGGGCCCTACACGTTTATCTTGTAACGGCTATCATTTTATGCAAAAAGGGGGACAGGTATGTTGCCTTTCAAAGGGGGGGCCGGGGGGATGGGGGGGGGGGGGGTAGGGCGGGGCGGAGGGGCGGGGGGGGGGGGGGGGGGCGCTGGTTTGGGGGGGGCGCGGTGGGGGGCGGGGTTTTTTTGGGGGGGTTCGTAATTGTCATTTTAGTAGTGTTGGAGGAAAGACGGTTATGTGAGACACACAATAAAAAACAGATTTTCTTACCAAGTTCATATCAAATTACCGTGCTGTTGGAGAGTGGCTGTCTGTTTAAATTCTATGGATACGGTCACCAAATCCAAATATGCATCTATAGTTTAAGGTGCTTGTTCCGATTTATGTGTATTGTTGATCTCTATTTGATATGAGAGCCTGGCAAGTGAACATAACCCCAGCAATTACCGTGGGAACAGACTTGCGGTTTTGATGGTAGACGCAGTAATGGCATGTTGCCAAAGCCTATTCAGTATGTTGCGAATATTGATGGTAACCCACTAAACGTGATTGTTAATGCACGGTCAATTTCAATCCGGCCCTGGGGTCCCGGGACATCCCGGGGTATATGCAGGGACATAGCCAGGCATGTACAAAAAAGTATTGCCCCGCAAAGCCGGGATGTTAGCCGGGACTTAATTGGCCGGGAATGTACCTTAGCTTGTCCCCGCCCTTCCAGGACAATCGTTGATGATAGCTGGGACTTAGCCGGGAGGCTACAAAACATTTTCCGGACACCGAGCCGGGACATAAACGGGGAATTTAAACGCATGTGTTCACACCATTATAAAACCAGGCTAATCAGTGAGCAGTATCGCCCATCAAATCTGTAGTATATCACCTTTTATAGAGCTACCATTTGCAGTCGATCTCTTCATTCGTGAAAAGGCAACTTTACAAGAAGCACACACGCCGTCGTCGCCACGGTTGAGATAACTATTCCGAGGATCGATATTTCAACGTAAAATCGGACAGAAAAACATCCAAAACCAACAGGAAAATTTTTTTTTTTTAAAAAAATTAGTATCATACTGAATCACAAGAAATTACTAGAAGATTGTCTGGATCATTTAATCATAAAATCACATTAGGTAGTGAAAGCGATTTGATATTTCTTGGTAAATCCATGAATTATGTCATTTATGATTTTTTTAACAAACCTACTAAAAAAGGTTTGTGTTCAAACATTAAAACTTCCGATGTGGTGAAAATAGGCCGGTTCGGACACTCCGGCGATCCAAAAATGTAGTATGATTTTATAGCTAGACCTGTGTCGCATAGCCGAGACCGAGCCGGGATTGGACAGAGTTTAAAGCAGTCCCCGCCCCCACGGCCGAGAATATACGGGATTGTCACACCGAAGCACGGCTAGTAGGGGCCGGGGACCATAGCGGGGGATGTACAAATAAATATAAGCCCGGTTACCCGGGATGTCATGCTACTTTAGCGGGGAAAAAGGCGTGGGCTGTCACACGTGCAAAATGTACATTCCCGGCTAAGCCCCGCTAGTCCGGGACCCCCAGGCCGGGTTGAAATTGACAAGTGCATAAACCACTAAACGGCTGTTTTTTTTATAGCTTGGGAATGAAATAGAGTTGAGGCTCAAATGTCAGGACGGCAATGAGAAAAAGACGGCCTTTCATCTGATATCAAAATTGTGCTATTTCCAGGTAAAATGGTGGGGGTCCCAAAAGACGATCGGAAAACACGCACCTTTAACAGAATACTAAGGAATCTTGCCCCTTGAAAAATTACTTAATGATTTAAATAATTTTTTATTTTTTTAATATTTTTTTTTAAATATTTGA
Organism: Ophioderma brevispina; assembly: GCA_023653785.1. Taxonomy (NCBI): domain Eukaryota; kingdom Metazoa; phylum Echinodermata; class Ophiuroidea; order Amphilepidida; family Ophiodermatidae; genus Ophioderma; species Ophioderma brevispina. The sequence goes on along the minus strand of JAMKCH010027490.1, from coordinate 18,524 downwards.
TGCAAATTTAGCTCTTTTAAAATCTTTTTCTCTCTGGAGGGACTCTCCTCATCTACGCGTTCTTCCCTCCCTCAATCTCGCTTTCTCCCCATATCAATCTCCTCTCTCCATCTCTCTCTATATCCATCTCTCTCTATCCCTCTCTTCCCCCTCTTCTCTCTCTGCAAAGGGAGTGCATGCCTTTCTTCTTCAATTCATCCTTCAATTCTCCCTACAAGATATTAACAAAACAGCACTTTCTCGTAATTAACTTTGTACTCACAAAGACAAAGATTCGTCAAGCCAATAAAAAAGGCACCCCCGCACAGAAGACACAGCCAAGTTAGACACAACGGGACATGGCAACAAATAACAAAACAGATGTTGCTTCACTGACCCATGAAGTATTAAAGTCTCTGAGGAATCAAACCATGTGGGTGCTCAATTGATTTCAAATTGCATCTTTTTTTTGTCTGGAGCATTAACAATTTACAAGGGTGTTTTGTTTCCAGGCCAGTGAGTTTGTAAACACAATTATAAAATAGTCAATAAGCGAGCTATATTTAAAATGGATGTTTAGGCATCCCCACCCACTTCCTTTTTCTTAACGGCTGCTCAATTTCTCTCAATACGCGAATTACGGTCATAACCAATAGTGATGCCAGACCTCTAGCTTTCGGGGGAGGGGGGGGGGAGAGCAAAAAAGTGAAAATTTGGGGGAAATCTAATAAATATGGAGTTTTTAAACCAATCTTGCCCAAATCGCTGATTTTTGCCAAAATCAGTAGATTTTCAGTAACATCAATTCATCCAAGTAGTACAAATTTAATCAACACGAATTGCTGAAATTTGTGCTTTGTGGTGCTCTGTTATTATTTCACCCAAAGACCCAATATATTTGTGAAAATTTACTACTGTATGCAAGACCCCTATTTGGGGGAAACAGGGTTCAATTTATACCAATGATCTCAAAGATCTCACCAAAGGACCCCATTTTGGCAAAATTTTGCAAATTTGTCACTCGAGGTAAAACACCTATTTTCGGGCAATTTGGCTGTCAGTCTCTCACCCAAAGACCTATATTTTTGAGTTCTCTTCCATTGAATGCACCTGGGTTGGAAGCCCCACCTTACCACCATTGACATAATTTGGGATAATCTCGATATTTCGAAGGTTATATTCTGAAGGTAAATGTTCCGAATCTTCCAAAAAGGGTTCACTATCCGAATCTTAAAAAGGGTTGTTTCTGAATCCTAAAAAATAGGGTTCGTTATTCCGAATCCTAAAAAGGGTTCGAATTCCGAAGCTCAAAAAAGTTTGTTATTCCGGAATATGAAAAGGGTTCGGTATTCTGAAATCAATACCGTGTTCGTTATTCCGAATTCAAAAGAGGTTCGCTATTCCGAATTCTGTTTTCGCATTGGAGCAATGAACATGATTAATTATATGGATGATTTGAAGCCGATGATGCCAATAAAATAAGCGGCCCCACCATGTCTTATGTTGTATTTTTTTTTTTTTCACATTTTGGGAAAAAGTTTTCTGTTTTTGATGGTGATAAAACACCAATCAAATGGGCACAATTTTTATGTGGTACGGATATTGATTTTGTAGAGGTTTATACATAATATCAAATCCATGGGCCGCTTTTTCCATTTTTCATAACTTTGCAAACAGACAAGTTGAAAAACATGTTTAGAGGAACAAAGAATCAATAAAGAATTCCAAAATGGCTTAAAAATTTTGTTCACTTTCTGTTATGTTCATTGCTCCAATGTGAAAAACAAAAGTAGGAATAGGAACCTCTTTGAATGCGGAAATAACGTACATGGTAGTTTGGTTTTGGAATGTACCAAACCTTTTCATATTCGAATGAAACAAACTTTTTTTTGAGAATCAGAATTGCGAATTCTTTTTAAGATTCGCGAATAGTGAACCCTTTTTACGGATTCAGAATAGAGAAGCCTTTTGAACATTCGGAATAGCGAACCCTTTTTAGATTGGAATAGCGAACCCTATTTTGGAATACCGAACCTTTTTAAGGATACGGAAAAGCGAATGCAAAAAACGCGTGTTCGGAAAACAAACCTTTGGGAATAACGGAACCTTCGGAATAATGAGAAGATCCCAATCCATGCATAGTGAAAAATCTAAAAAGATCATCAACATACAAAAATTAATTGCCAGAATTGATGCAATCTCATCATCTATAACAGCTATATAGATTCAGAATATTTACCGAAATTCACTTGCGACACTTTCATCAGTCATGAATTATGTGATTGCTGCCTTTGAGTACTACAATTCACACATTCTGTAAACAACAAAGTACAGCAGGACCAGTCTAAGGACAGGGATGATGTAGTAGGTGACTTGGCTAGACTGATTATAGACTTGTCAGTTATTTCAATTATATGAGCAATTAATGCAGTCTCAATCCCTTGGCACGCTAGTATCCGTTGCATTTACTTGCAGAGCTCAATGAACTGTGACCTTGGTGGGATTAGCTACTGTAGAATATCCGCCTGGTTCAAACTGTATGTTATTAACAGTTGATCTAATAATGCTGACATGATATAAATAAAAATTGAATTAAGGTGGGTGACCCGATCGACAAACTCGTCTCCCCATTTACTCCATCAAAATGGAGAATTTGGTATCAGAAGAAAGTTCAACTTTTTATCACTACCCCGTGAAATTTTAGGCCCAGGAAATGTTTCTTTTGATTTTATGAACAAAAAACGTCTCATTAGTGTGGTTAACCACATTTATTAACACACACTGTCGTGTGGGGCCAATTCTGTATTGCAAAAAGTGGACCTTTGACCCTTTTGTGGAATTGGGGGTGACGACCCCCCGCATACAGGCCCGGGAGTGACAAAGGTCCACACCGGCGTCACCAAGGTTCAAATGAGTGACAAACACATGGGACAACCCGGGGGGGGGTAATCAGTGGAACAAGGTAGGGATACCAATTAAATAAATAAGCTAAGTCTTTATAAATTTTAATTAACATAAAGCAGTTTCAATCCTCCACCAGCTCTTTATCAAAGGCCGGAACACTCAATTAACACCATACTGTAATGAGCGTAAAGGAACCGATTAGTATACCCCATTAGTCGCCCTGCACCATTGTGTTAATTAATGATCGTGCATAAATTATAAAATGTAAACATAACCGGACGCCTCTGAATCGAACCAAGGCGTGTCGTCCATTTCCAAATTACAATTCTCACAAACATTGTCATCACACATCTATACACGTTAAAATATATATAATATCCTAACACTTAAGTAGTAGTGGGAAATAAGACTATCGATATGAATGTGGCAGCAGCGCCACGCCCTAATCCGCTAGTCAGTCTATGGTGTGAAATTATGCGGGTTTGTATGTTTGCCAAACCCGACTCAAAGTCAAGGTATAAGTCCCTTAAATACCGACTCGCAAACGAAAAATGACAAACTAACAGCCCCAGGGACGTAATAAATAACCATTTAACGATTTACACAGGTTCAGGACTACACTCGTAGCTAAAATCTGGACCAAAAATTCACAAATTACGGGAGCTAAATACTAAACGTTACCGCACTTGTAGAACCAGACTAAAAGAGGAAGAGGAATTGTGGTATGACGGCACTTGGGGAGGTGACGTCATACAGGGTGATCGAAATGAATATTTTATGTGGGATATATTTTCATGGGAGTTCTGCATCTGCCTAACGACAATGCAATTTGTTACTCAACAGCGGATTGAAGTAATCAGATTCCTGTAATAGTCCTATCCCCTTTCAAACAGCATTTTTTTATTGGGTATAACTTCCAATACATTTAAAAGTGGGAATTTTCGCGCTACATTAAAGTTCGCGCTTTTCGCTCACTTCTGAGCTAGCGCAAATTAAAAACCTTGCAAAAAATTTTTATTTTGTGTTTAGGTTCATGTAGGATAGCTAAAAGAGCGAATTTTTAAACCAAGCCAAATGTAAAAAATTGGCTGAAACGCAAAAATTACACGCGCGAAAATTATCACTTTTACAGTATATATTCTTTCATACCAGTAGAAATACGCTTCCAATATTTTTACTCATCTAGCACTCTTCAGCCCTACAACCTTTCTTACTATGTTGCTGATTGGTTCACAAAATCACATAAGCTAAATTTGTGACAATGAGCATGGATATTACTCACAGGAATAATTAAACCTTAGGGGCCTAGACAATTAGGGCCATGTCTCACTATCATCATCACAGCTGATGTGAACCAAACTGTCATTTCTTGAAGGGTCTTGTCAAGCCAGTTCATAGAAGATGGCATATCCGGTTTCATTACCTTCCATCTCCTGCAATTATATTTAGCCTTACTTTCTATAATTAGTATCCATTTTTTTGTACTTGACCATGAAGCTCTGTGGCTGGTTCACTGTTATTGGTCATGTATGACTGGCTGCAGCTCCATCTGTGATCTGAATTTGTTTCATAACATGCAGGGCTGGAAAAACAAATTTGAGAACAGGGAAAAGGGATAACCAAATTAGGACTATACTAGCTAGCAATTCATAGGTTACATTACAGGTTCAAAACAAGTTTCTTCTTCGGTCAATCCGTCATTTGTCCTGCCAGTACTATAGAGTTTATTGTTCAGTGGTATTTTCTCCTTAACCTTCATTTTGTCTTCCAGTTGCTTTTTTGTGTTTTTCTCTTGATATTGTTTCAGGTAAGCTTGAAGGCAAATTGGTAGAAAGATGTGTGAAATATTGTAAGAAATTTTTCAAAGAAATTATAAAAGGACCAAATAAGCAACCAATAATGTGTATTTCAAATCTTTATGACAAAAATGTTACTGGTCAACCCTTGCTTCCATTCAACTATCTTCACATAGCCCTTCAATTTAAAAATTGAAAATTCATTGCACTCCTTGCATTTCATTAAAACTAATGTTTTCACCAAGATAAAAACCTTGTTACATGTACCCTCCCTCCATCCCCAGCATAAAGAGTAATCATTCTCAAAGACATAGCCTATATTTTGTGTTGTTTTTGTGAATATTGCCATAAATGTAAAGGGAGGTAGTGGTCTGAATGTAACATTCAATTTCATTGCACTGAACTTGAATTCTTTGGGGATAATACACCCTGATTGGATTTATTAAAGCATTTGATGAATTTCCAAATGTGAATTTGTTTAATTGCACTAGTTCACCAATACAGAAATTGCAATTTTATCAAGTGCTCATCGGAGAGAGATAATTTTTGAAGGAGAGGATCATTTTGGTATCAGTTACACACTTGATGGTACATTTTGTTCATATTGAAATGCAAATTGATCAATGCATACAAAACTTTCACAATACAACAAACAACACAAGGAGCAGACGTGCAAATGATACATAAACACCTGGGCCCTACACGTTTATCTTGTAACGGCTATCATTTTATGCAAAAAGGGGGACAGGTATGTTGCCTTTCAAAGGGGGGGCCGGGGGGATGGGGGGGGGGGGGGTAGGGCGGGGCGGAGGGGCGGGGGGGGGGGGGGGGGGCGCTGGTTTGGGGGGGGCGCGGTGGGGGGCGGGGTTTTTTTGGGGGGGTTCGTAATTGTCATTTTAGTAGTGTTGGAGGAAAGACGGTTATGTGAGACACACAATAAAAAACAGATTTTCTTACCAAGTTCATATCAAATTACCGTGCTGTTGGAGAGTGGCTGTCTGTTTAAATTCTATGGATACGGTCACCAAATCCAAATATGCATCTATAGTTTAAGGTGCTTGTTCCGATTTATGTGTATTGTTGATCTCTATTTGATATGAGAGCCTGGCAAGTGAACATAACCCCAGCAATTACCGTGGGAACAGACTTGCGGTTTTGATGGTAGACGCAGTAATGGCATGTTGCCAAAGCCTATTCAGTATGTTGCGAATATTGATGGTAACCCACTAAACGTGATTGTTAATGCACGGTCAATTTCAATCCGGCCCTGGGGTCCCGGGACATCCCGGGGTATATGCAGGGACATAGCCAGGCATGTACAAAAAAGTATTGCCCCGCAAAGCCGGGATGTTAGCCGGGACTTAATTGGCCGGGAATGTACCTTAGCTTGTCCCCGCCCTTCCAGGACAATCGTTGATGATAGCTGGGACTTAGCCGGGAGGCTACAAAACATTTTCCGGACACCGAGCCGGGACATAAACGGGGAATTTAAACGCATGTGTTCACACCATTATAAAACCAGGCTAATCAGTGAGCAGTATCGCCCATCAAATCTGTAGTATATCACCTTTTATAGAGCTACCATTGCAGTCGATCTCTTCATTCGTGAAAAGGCAACTTTACAAGAAGCACACACGCCGTCGTCGCCACGGTTGAGATAACTATTCCGAGGATCGATATTTCAACGTAAAATCGGACAGAAAAACATCCAAAACCAACAGGAAAATTTTTTTTTTTTAAAAAAATTAGTATCATACTGAATCACAAGAAATTACTAGAAGATTGTCTGGATCATTTAATCATAAAATCACATTAGGTAGTGAAAGCGATTTGATATTTCTTGGTAAATCCATGAATTATGTCATTTATGATTTTTTTAACAAACCTACTAAAAAAGGTTTGTGTTCAAACATTAAAACTTCCGATGTGGTGAAAATAGGCCGGTTCGGACACTCCGGCGATCCAAAAATGTAGTATGATTTTATAGCTAGACCTGTGTCGCATAGCCGAGACCGAGCCGGGATTGGACAGAGTTTTAAAGCAGTCCCCGCCCCCACGGCCGAGAATATACGGGATTGTCACACCGAAGCACGGCTAGTAGGGGCCGGGGACCATAGCGGGGGATGTACAAATAAATATAAGCCCGGTTACCCGGGATGTCATGCTACTTTAGCGGGGAAAAAGGCGTGGGCTGTCACACGTGCAAAATGTACATTCCCGGCTAAGCCCCGCTAGTCCGGGACCCCCAGGCCGGGTTGAAATTGACAAGTGCATAACCACTAAACGGCTGTTTTTTTTATAGCTTGGGAATGAAATAGAGTTGAGGCTCAAATGTCAGGACGGCAATGAGAAAAAGACGGCCTTTCATCTGATATCAAAATTGTGCTATTTCCAGGTAAAATGGTGGGGGTCCCAAAAGACGATCGGAAACACGCACCTTTAACAGAATACTAAGGAATCTTGCCCCTTGAAAAATTACTTAATGATTTAAATAATTTTTTATTTTTTTAATATTTTTTTTTAAATATTTGATGCAAATTTAGCTCTTTTAAAATCTTTTTCTCTCTGGAGGGACTCTCCTCATCTACGCGTTCTTCCCTCCCTCAATCTCGCTTTCTCCCCATATCAATCTCCTCTCTCCATCTCTCTCTATATCCATCTCTCTCTATCCCTCTCTTCCCCCTCTTCTCTCTCTGCAAAGGGAGTGCATGCCTTTCTTCTTCAATTCATCCTTCAATTCTCCCTACAAGATATTAACAAAACAGCACTTTCTCGTAATTAACTTTGTACTCACAAAGACAAAGATTCGTCAAGCCAATAAAAAAGGCACCCCCGCACAGAAGACACAGCCAAGTTAGACACAACGGGACATGGCAACAAATAACAAAACAGATGTTGCTTCACTGACCCATGAAGTATTAAAGTCTCTGAGGAATCAAACCATGTGGGTGCTCAATTGATTTCAAATTGCATCTTTTTTTTGTCTGGAGCATTAACAATTTACAAGGGTGTTTTGTTTCCAGGCCAGTGAGTTTGTAAACACAATTATAAAATAGTCAATAAGCGAGCTATATTTAAAATGGATGTTTAGGCATCCCCACCCACTTCCTTTTTCTTAACGGCTGCTCAATTTCTCTCAATACGCGAATTACGGTCATAACCAATAGTGATGCCAGACCTCTAGCTTTCGGGGGAGGGGGGGGGGAGAGCAAAAAAGTGAAAATTTGGGGGAAATCTAATAAATATGGAGTTTTTAAACCAATCTTGCCCAAATCGCTGATTTTTGCCAAAATCAGTAGATTTTCAGTAACATCAATTCATCCAAGTAGTACAAATTTAATCAACACGAATTGCTGAAATTTGTGCTTTGTGGTGCTCTGTTATTATTTCACCCAAAGACCCAATATATTTGTGAAAATTTACTACTGTATGCAAGACCCCTATTTGGGGGAAACAGGGTTCAATTTATACCAATGATCTCAAAGATCTCACCAAAGGACCCCATTTTGGCAAAATTTTGCAAATTTGTCACTCGAGGTAAAACACCTATTTTCGGGCAATTTGGCTGTCAGTCTCTCACCCAAAGACCTATATTTTTGAGTTCTCTTCCATTGAATGCACCTGGGTTGGAAGCCCCACCTTACCACCATTGACATAATTTGGGATAATCTCGATATTTCGAAGGTTATATTCTGAAGGTAAATGTTCCGAATCTTCCAAAAAGGGTTCACTATCCGAATCTTAAAAAGGGTTGTTTCTGAATCCTAAAAAATAGGGTTCGTTATTCCGAATCCTAAAAAGGGTTCGAATTCCGAAGCTCAAAAAAGTTTGTTATTCCGGAATATGAAAAGGGTTCGGTATTCTGAAATCAATACCGTGTTCGTTATTCCGAATTCAAAAGAGGTTCGCTATTCCGAATTCTGTTTTCGCATTGGAGCAATGAACATGATTAATTATATGGATGATTTGAAGCCGATGATGCCAATAAAATAAGCGGCCCCACCATGTCTTATGTTGTATTTTTTTTTTTTTTCACATTTTGGGAAAAAGTTTTCTGTTTTTGATGGTGATAAAACACCAATCAAATGGGCACAATTTTTATGTGGTACGGATATTGATTTTGTAGAGGTTTATACATAATATCAAATCCATGGGCCGCTTTTTCCATTTTTCATAACTTTGCAAACAGACAAGTTGAAAAACATGTTTAGAGGAACAAAGAATCAATAAAGAATTCCAAAATGGCTTAAAAATTTTGTTCACTTTCTGTTATGTTCATTGCTCCAATGTGAAAAACAAAAGTAGGAATAGGAACCTCTTTGAATGCGGAAATAACGTACATGGTAGTTTGGTTTTGGAATGTACCAAACCTTTTCATATTCGAATGAAACAAACTTTTTTTTGAGAATCAGAATTGCGAATTCTTTTTAAGATTCGCGAATAGTGAACCCTTTTTACGGATTCAGAATAGAGAAGCCTTTTGAACATTCGGAATAGCGAACCCTTTTTAGATTGGAATAGCGAACCCTATTTTGGAATACCGAACCTTTTTAAGGATACGGAAAAGCGAATGCAAAAAACGCGTGTTCGGAAAACAAACCTTTGGGAATAACGGAACCTTCGGAATAATGAGAAGATCCCAATCCATGCATAGTGAAAAATCTAAAAAGATCATCAACATACAAAAATTAATTGCCAGAATTGCGGCAATCTCATCATCGATAACAGCTATATAGAGTTCAGAAATATTTACACGAAATTCACTTGCCCAACACTTTCATCAGTCCTATGAATTATGTGTATTCTGCCTCGTTGAGTACTTACACTTCACACATTCTTGTAAACACAAAGTACAGCGACCCAGTCAAGACAGGAGTTGCATTGGAGTAAGTGGATTGCTAGACAGATAGGACTTGTCAGTTTTCTTCAATATATGAGCTATATTAATGCAGTATCCAATTTCCTTGGCACAGCTCAGTATCCTTGCATCTACTTGCATAGCTCAATGAACTTGTTGACCTGGTGGAATTAGCATTAATGTAGAAATCTCAGCATGGCACAATGATGTTATTAACAGTTTGATATAATGTAAAAAAATCAAAAAACTAAAAAATTAAAAATTGAATTAAAGGTGTGGGATGACCCGATCGACAAACTCGTTTCTCCCCCATTTTACTCCATCCAAAATGGAGATTTGGTATCAGAAGAAAGAAAGAAGAAGAAAGTTCAAATTTTAAAAAAAGTGTTAAAATGGAAATTTTAGGCCCAGGATAATGTTTCCTTTTGATTTTATGAACAAACCGTTTACATTAGTGTCGGTATTACCACATTTATTACAACACACTGTCGGGGGCCAATTTCAGATGCAAAAGTGGACCTTTTGGACCTTTTTGTGAATTGGGGGTGCCCGCACCCCCTGCATACAGGCCCGGGAGTGACAAAGGTCACACAGGGTCACCAAGGTCAAATGAGGTGACCAAACATGGACACCCGGGGGGGTGGGGCTCAGTGGAAAAGGGTAGGTACAGATGTGCGCCGAGATGGGTCACATTTTCACACCTTACTATTATAACAATGGGTCGTATTTCACACCAGGCTACTACTATAAAGATGGGTCACTTTTTGAGTTCATTGGCTAACATATAAATGGTCAATTTTTCAATTTTTTTTGGTCGCATTTTACTATGAAAATGGGTCAAATTTTTCCGCTTTTCGCTTTTAAAAAATCAACATGAATATGGTTATGGATTTTCGTTTGGAAACGTTACTATGAAAATGGGCCGATTTGCTAAGATTACTATGAAAAGGTGCGAAATTTCAAAGCCAAATATATAAATGGGTAGAAATTTGGGGACCAACTATATAAATTGGTCATATTTTTGTACAGTTTGGGCATATAAACATGGGTCGATTTTTTACCGGTGGACGCACACCCGTACCCAAGTTTGGGTCGAGTACCCCCCCAGGCTCCCCCCCCCCCCCCCCCCCCCCCCCCCCGGGATGGGACACTACCCAAGGGACCATGTATTGCAAGTGTTATGAAAATTGATTGACATGTGATAGACAAAGCAAGTTTCATCATACTCATCCACCAAAAATAGATTTATTTTTCAAAAAGTACTCATTTTTCATGAAAACCCTGCTTTCAAAATTATATTTTTTTCAGAGGAGGGTCCACCTCAAGAACATGAGTAGGAACAATGAAGTCTCGACTCACATGAGGACATGTCTTATTTTATATCAGTCCGGCTGATCAAAGATGTTCTCAAACCATCCTAGTGTAACCCCCTAAGGTAAACTGCTCATATTTGATGGCGTTTCTTCCAAGGAAAAAAAGAGGGGCTCTTGCCATATCGGTGAAAAAATTCCTGTTTCACAGTCAGCAACATATGACCCAAGGTATTTGAAAGCAAGCCTCAGTTTGAAAATTGAGGGACTGTGCAAAAACACGTTACTTCACTAATCTCTTACAACACAGCATCTTTAGTAAGGTAGCCCATCTAAGAAAGTGCAACAAACCCGTCCCAAATCATATCGATTTCAAAAGCAAAACACAAATCAACTGGATAAACATAATCTTGCACTCAATTACTGTCACAAAAAGCACTTGCTTCAGCAAACAGTTAATCTCCGATGACCACAACGGAAGCGTTAAGAGAGTCAATTTCCGCAAATTACCCGTGTTAAGAATTGCCTATTCGTTTGGGATGTTTCTTTGTAAAGGTTGTTTCATGTGTAATGAGCATAACAATTGGACAGGTGTCTGAACAGTGCATGTTGGACAATACTAGAACACAGTGGAGGATTTCTCTCTTCCACAAAATCCTGAAGAAACCCTAATTGGCTTTTGATGTCTTCTAAGATGCAATGGTGGCACTTTAAGGGCTGACGCAGAGATTTGAATATAATTTTTTTGTGTATAATAAAATAGTCCATCTAGAACGAAGATAATCACCTAATGGCCTTAATATTCCAAAGGTAGAGATAATCGGATTTTTCGTTTGTCTGCGTAACACAGTTATTCACAGTATACAGTGGCCATAGGATAACCGTGTATAACAAAATTACCGAATCCGTGATTTAAACAAAGATGTGATTTTCTATATGTCGGAACTTTGAATTGAGCCTTAGCTATTTCATTTCCCACCGTGATTAGTATAGTGGACAATCATTAATGTCATGCTAAAACAATTGAACATTGAGGGCCCCTCATCGGGAAATCTTCCTGAGTCAGCCTTTTAATCCAACATTTCAGTTAACAAAAGGCCCGGATGGATCTCACCTTGAAAGTAATTGAATACGAAAATTATAATAGCTAACTTTTTAATTAACCCTCTGCCCATCTGTTTTCTTATGTATTCTAGCCTCCCGAGGATTAAGGAATAATAGGGCGTTATGGGAAGAGGTGAAAGAGAAAAGTCAGAATTGGGGTCAGTCTCGAAGCCCGGGCCCGAAATGACTGAGATAACTACGCTACTAGGACGGCGATTTCGTGCCCATATGTTTTTTCGTTTGATGACGCATTGCACAAAAAAAAACCAAGAAAAAACCACATCCACTACTTAGTGCATTTTTTTTCACTCAGTGCATTGCTTTTTGTTGTATTTTGGTACTGTTAGGTTAATTAAAAAGGACAAGGAGGGGCGATTTTCTGAGACAACAAATTTTCTCTCCATTTGCACTTGATGAAGTTGTGGGAAATCTACCAAGAATGTTTTTGAAGGTTTATTGGCGAAAAATCAAAAACTAAAATACAATTTAAAATGTGGGGGCATCCATTTTGTTCCATTGGGCTGAGTTCCTGGTAGGTTTGAAGGTAGGTTAAAGTTCATGTGGGAGGGTTGAATCCCACAACTCCTCTCCCTAAAGACCACATGCATCCAGTGGCGTACCAAGGGGGCAGGTCCTGCCCCTTTGGGGCTATCTTTCCCCCCTCTGCCCCCGCTGCAAACTAGGGATTTACTAGGCATATACTATAAATTTTATATCTACTTGCCCCCTGCAAATATATGTGCCCCCCTCTGCCCCCCCCCCAAAAAAAACTGGTTACGCCACTGCATGCATCACGGTGGATGAATAAAAAACATGCACGACCCCTCCATTTTGGTCTGCCCTAATCACGTATTGGGCCATTCCCCGTATAATAATAGCGGGTTGCCTTATAGTCCTATCATTTTTTTTTCTTTCCTGATGGCTTGTTGGCTTATATTTGAAAATATTCAAATACAACATTTTTAATGAATGTTTCTTTTTGTATTTATTTAAAAGCAATTATTGCACATTTTTTGAAGATCGCCCCCAATTTTCAAAATTTGCATATTTGCACAGTTACGTTGGTAATTGTCTAGGAAACTCTACCTGCGAACGAGAATGCTAAAAATGCGTATTTATCACAAAAAACGCCGATTTTTGGTAATTAGAATTGGATCCCAGATGGGACTTAACGACAGAGAGCCTGGAAAGGCCTATAACGATTATGTCCGTCCATGATGGGAATAGTGCACCTCGAAAAAATACCCTCTAACTTGACTGGCCCGAACTATTAAACAACTAATGGATAGCGTAGACACGTATATGTCGCTATTTCCCGGCTATTTCACATGGAAGGCCGTTTCCGCAGCCGTTGATTATTACGGGGTGCCCCGATAATAATTATTCTAGTACAAAATGCCTTCGTTTGTGACACAAATTAGACATTTTCGCGCTTAAACATTCACAGGTACAGTTTACTAGCCAGTTAACAGTTCAACCGTGTAAAAATCTTCTCCAAAGGTTGGAAAAGTGGGGGCGCCCTTCAAAAAAAACGTGCTAATATTGCCTTTAATTTGCCCGAACAATCTGGTAACAACGGCATAGGTTCATCAATTTCATTTAAAGGTGCATTTCGTGAGTCCAGCACGTCTGGTTGTTGATTCAGTGTGCACTCGATAATCCGGGAGAAAAGCTCAGGCCAAAAGGTGGGAGGGCAGTCCGATCGTTCGGTGGTTGGTTTGAGATTGCGTGGTTGCAACGGTCCCATAGCCACTTGTTCTGGAATGTCTGTCAAAATACAAAATTGTGAATGTCTTACAGAACAACCGCATGGGCACGACGATTAGGGACAACATGGTTACCAAGGCTACGGTTTTGATGATATAGAAAATCCTCAACTTTTTTAGGCAACTCGGGGGACGAGGTTGGTGGTCACTAAATTCCCCTTTAGGGGAACTTGCTGACATTTGTTGAGACTTTTCGTTTTGAAAGACAACATCAGAAAAAATGGATATTCTGGATTTAACATCATTACTTACAGATATCATGATCCAGAATTTGAACATGAGACGCAACTGCATGGGTGCAGCATGCGATGCGCTAGTATACAATTCCATGCAGTTTCCAGATGTGAAAGCGCAGTATAGGTCATATTTGAGGGGTTTTTTCTTGTGCCTCGTGTTGTTAATCTCCCCCTCTTTCGCAATGTAAACTTGGTCTATATCTTTTAAAGAAATATTACCCCTCGTCTACCTGAGCCCAGTTTTGTAACAATACTCCCGAAGGGGGGGGGGGGTTTGTTACCAACCCCCTGTGATTTTCGTTACTGAACACAGGATTCCTGTAAATTTGGTACCGAGCACAGGATAACTTATAGTTTCTTCTTTCCATTGGTACCAGAATAAGTACCAACAATTTCCCATTAATGACGTCACCATGACGTAATCTGTTGAGGAAAGTCCGAAAATACTGATATAGGGGTGAAAATGATATTTTCGCAATTTAAAAGCGACTCAAACACCTTTATTATAGCTCTAAAATGCTGTCATTATATAAACCTAGTCAGTTCCCATCAGTAGAGTCAAAACCGGATGAAAATCTGATTTTCCTAACCTTTTGGCGAAAAATGATTTTTCACTGTGTGTGTCTATGGAAATGGCAGTTTTGTGCTGACATGCGAACTTTTATTGACGTCATTGTGACGAATGCAGGCATGTTGGTACTCATTTGGGGGGGGGGGGGGGGGTATCAATGGAAAAGGAGACCGTAGCTCTCGATTGGTGTACCAAAATCAAGTGTCGTGATGTTCTTGTGTTGTGTTTAGGCATGTTGGTAACTATCTCCTTCCGAAAAAGGGGGGGGGGTGGTTGCCACCCCTCCAATCACTTTGGGACCATCCTGTATCTACCCATACCGGTGTATGTTTTTGTTTTTGGATGAAAAAGGAGCGGAATGTCAATTGTACAATTACTTAAATTACTTTGGCACCACAAAGGGGGGTTTAAAGCAAGCCGGGAAAAAACCTGAAGGGGGGGTAAACACCCCCCCCCCACCCCTTCGGTAGACGAGGGTTAAAATCCAGTGCTACCCCAAACCTCGTTGACTTTTGTGCTTCCTATTTGAGAACGTAATATTTCATAATGCTACATTCTGCAGTTTCAACGTTTTTAAAATACATGCCCAATATGCCCTGCAGTTTTGACTATTAGATTTTTTTTCGATTTTCATGTAATTAAATTTGCACTTTTCGATCTGTTGCAACTATTTACTGTTCCAGTCCGTGTGAGAATTTTCATTTCTTGAGAGATGTCTGTATAAGTCACAACACTTTCCATCATATCAGAAAATGTTGCATGCAAAAGGTTGAGTGATTAATCTGTAAATAGCCTGACAGGGACCCTGAAACTTGATTCTTAAAAAGTGCCGTAAATTGGTGTCTTAAATGAGGGGTCTGACAAAGATTACAACATCAGGTGTCAAATGTTAAACAATTTATGCAAGCGACATGTTGAAAAGTTACCATGTTATTTGTGTCAAAAAAGGTTTATAGTGTATGCCTATCGTTTACGAGCAAATTCTATCTACTGTGGAAGAAATTCGAGGATTCGTAATTTGATGGCTGTGTGGGCACCGTGAAACATTTGCTCATAACATAAAAAAAGACAAAGGCGCAGCCAATCAACTGAAATTTGGAAATAACCTGTCTCACTCATATCTAGTGAACCTAAACAAAAAATAAAGGGCTCCAACCAAGAAATACACATGAGAGTTACAAGTTAAAAACAGCAAAAATCAATAAAGAGGGTCAATTTCAGTTGTACGTACATTCAACACTATTCCTTATTTTAAATCCTATTGAGTTCCATCAACAATTTGCAAACCATTTTTTCCCAATTGGAGCAACTGTCAAATTTTAACCCCTGCACAACTGAAAATTATTTTTTTCGTGATTCCAGCACCTTCTGTTTTATTCATTGTTCACTAGATATCCTTGAGAAAAGCTCATTCACAAAATTTGAGTTAATTCCGATCTTTCGGTTTGTGTTTTGAGCAATTGCTTGTTTTCAACGGTCCCATAGGCCACTGTGCTGTAATTTCTGTCAAAATACAAAATTGTGAATTTCTTACAGATACAACCGAATTTGCACGTACGATTAGGTACACATGGGTTACCAAGGCTAACGGTTTTTGATGATATAGAAATCTCAACTTTTTTAGGCAAGTCGGGGGACGAGGTTGTGGATCACGAAATGCCCCTTTAAGGGAAATTGCTGACTTTGTTGAGACTTTCGTTTGAAGGACAAAATCAGAAAAAATGGATATTCTGGATTTAACATCATTACTTACAGATATCATGATCCAGAATTTGAACATGAGACCAACTGCATGGGTGTAGCATGCGATGCGCTAGTATACAATTCCATGCAGTTTCAGATGTGAAAGTGCAGTATAGGTCATATGTGAGGGGTATTTTCGTGTTCTCGATGTTGTAATGCTCCCCCTCTTTCGCAAGGTAAACTTGGGCTATATCTTTAAATGGAAATATTAACCCTCGTCTACCTGAGCCATTTTTTGTAACAAAACTCCCGAAGGGGGGGGGGGGGGGGTTACCAACCCCCCTGTGATTTTCGTTACTGAACACCGGATTCCTGTAAATTTGGTACCAAAGGATAGCTTAGAGTTTCTTCTTTCCATTGGTACCGAAATAAGTACCAACATTCCCATTATGACGTCACCATGACGTAATATGTTGAGGAAAGTCCGAAAATACTGAATATAGGGTGGAAAATTGATATTTCGCAATTTTAGCGATTCAAACACCTTATTATAGCTCTAAAATGCTGTCATTATATAAACTTAGTCATTTCCCATCAAGTAGAGTCAAAAACCGCATGAAAATCTGATTTTCCTAACCTTTTGGCGAAAAATTGAATTTTCACTGTATGTGTGTATGGAAATGGCAGTTTTTGGCTGACATGCAACATTTATTACGTCATTGTTGGTGACGTGAATGAGGCATGTGGTACTCACTTTTTTGGTATCAATGGAAGAGGAGGACCGTAGCTATCTATTGGTACCAAACAAGTGTCTGTGATGTTCTGTGCGTGTGAGGCATGTGGTACTTACCATGTTTTGGTACTTCTCTTCCTTTCCCCCCGGCCGCACTTCACGGGTCTGTGCCCGCCTCTGGCCAATGCTGCTCCCAAAAACCTGTCGCGGCCACCCCTCCGGGGCATGGCGGCCCCCGGGGTGGGGGTGGCGCGCGGTAGTGGGCGCTAATCTTAGGTGCTTACCCCACAGGGGCTGCCCGGTGGAGTTTGCCAGCTTGGGATGAAAAGGTCTGCGTAGTCGCGTGGTCAATCCCTGTTGCGCGCTTCCTCCAGTCTCGTTGCAACAAAAAAGGGGGGTTTTAGCAAGCCGGGGAAAAAACCTGAAGGGGGGTGGTAAACACCCCCCCCACCCCTTCGGTAGACGAGGGTTAAAATCAAGTGCTACCTCGTTGGACTATTGTGCTTCCTATTTGAGAACGTAATATTTCATAATGCTACATTCTGCAGTTTCAACGTTTTTAAAATACATGCCCAAATAATGCCCTGCAGTTTTGACTATTAGATTTTTTTTCGATTTTCATTAATTAAATTTGCACTTTTAGATCTGTTGCACTATTTACTGTTCACAATCGTGTATAGATTTTCATTTATTGAGAGAATGGCTGTATAAGTCACAACACTTTCCATCATATCAGAAAATGTTGCATGCAAAAGGTTTGAGTGATTAAATATGAAGATAGCCTGACAGGGACCCCTGAGACGAGATTCTTAATAAAAGTGCCGTAAATGGTGTCTTAAATGAGGGTCTAGACAAAGATTACACATCAGGTGTCAAATTTTAAAATGTATTCAATCGTGTTGAAAAGTATACCATGTTATTTGTTCCAAAAAGGTATAGTGTATACTATCTACAACTTAAAGGGACATTTCGTGATCCACAGCCTCGTCCCCCCGACTTAACTAAAAAAGGTGAGATTTTTAAAATCATTGAGCAAATTCGATCTACTGTGGAAGAAATTCGCGTATTCGTAATTTTGTGGCTGTGTTGGCACCGTGAAACATTTGCTCATAACATCAAAAGGCGCCGTCAGAATCAACTGAAATTTTGGAAATAACCTTTCTCACTCATATCTAGTGAACCATAAACAAAAAATAAGGTGCTACAACCAAGAAATACACATGAGAGTTACAAGTTAAAAACAGCAAAAATCAATAAAGAGGGTCAATTTCAGTTGTACATTCAAAACTATTCCTTATTTTAAATCCTATTGAGTTCCATCAACAATTTGCACAATTTTTTATCCAAATTGGAGCAACTGTCAAATTTAACCCCTGCACAACTGAAAATGATTTTTTTCATTGATTTTTCTGTTTTAGCTCATAACTCCAAAACTTAACACTTAACTGCATAAGGGGGGGGGGTCCTAGGGACCCATTTTTTTGTTTTTCAGCCGGCGTTTGTTAACGCTGCAATATATTTGGTTTATATTTTTTGTATTTGTGTAACTTTTAGTTGCGCTTGCATTGGTGCAAAAAAATTCAA